>PVIU01031633.1:0-14544 GCA_004026605.1 Ondatra zibethicus
TCTCCTTCCCCCTCTCCCCTTCCCCTGCTCCCCTACCTCCCACCTCTATCCCCGCCCCCTGGCTTCCAACTTTTGCTTGATGATCTTGTTTGCTTCCAACTTCCAGGAGGTTCTGTGTATGCTTTCTTTGGGTTCATCTAGTTATTCGGCTTCTCTGGGCTTGTGAGCTAAGTGCTGAAGTCCAATCATACTACAAAAGCATTTGTGCAACTATGTTCATAGCAGCATTGTTTGTAATAGCCAGAACCTGGAAACAACCTAGGTGCCCCTCAATGGAAGAATGGATCAAGAAAGTGTGGATTATATACTCATTAAAATAATTTTTAAAAAGAAAGGTATAAGGAGTCTTTCTCTGTCCTGCCAGCCAGCTCCCAAATAATGACATGGAGACTTCTTACTATTTATGAAAGTTTGGGCTTAGCTTAGGCTTTTTTCTAACTAACTCTTATAACTTAAAATAACCCATTTCTATTAATCTACGTGCTGTCATGTGACTTGTGGATTTTACCTCTCCTCCTACATGTCCTTCCTCTATGTCTGGCTGGTGACTCCACCTTTCTTCATCGCAGAGTTCTCTCTCTGCTGCCTAGCTATTGGCCGTTAAGCTTTTTGTTACATAAATCACAGCAATACATCTCCACACAGTGTACAAATATCCCACATTTCCCCCTTTTTGTCTAAATTAAAAGGAATGTAATGAGTTTTCTCAGTCCCACTAACCAGCTACAATATAATGACTTTTTATTAATTATGAAAGCTTGGCATTTATCTTTGACTTGTCTCATCTAGCTCTCAACTTAAATTAATACATTTATATTAATCTATGTTCTGCCACATTGCATCATCTCTCTTGCATCTTGCACCTCCTCTTTCCTCTCCACATCTGGCTGGAGACTCTAACTTTCTTCTTCTCAGAATTCTATCTCTGCCTAGATATCCGGCCTATACCTCCTGCCTAGTTATTGGCCATTAAGCTTTTTATCATACAAATCACAGCAATACATCTTGACACAGTGTATAAATATCTCACAACAGAAAGGTAAGTGCTGAATTTTTTTTATATATATTCTTTTTTTTCATTCAAAAAATTTACATTACCTCCCCTTCTCCCAGTCCCCTCCCGCTCACCCCTCACCCCTCATCCCTCCCCCTGCTTCCTTAAAAGAGGGCATGGTACCTGCCCTGTGGGAAGTCCAAGGCCCTCCGCCCCTCCATCCCAGCCTAGGAAGGAGTGCATCCAAATAGACTAGGTTCCCAAAAAGATAATACATGCAGAAGAGATAGGTCCTAGTGTCATTGTTGATGGCTTCTCAGTCTGCCCCCATTGGCAGCCACATTCAGAGAGTCTGGTTTGATCATATGCTCATTCAGTCCCAGTCCAGCTGGATTTGGTGAGCTCCCATTAGATCCGGCACACTGTCTCAATGGGTGGACCAGCCCCTCATGGTCCTAACTTCCTTGCTCCTCTTCTGCTACCTTCTGCTCTTCAACTGGACCTTGGGAGCTCAGTCCATTGCTCTAATGTGAATGTGGGTCTCTGTCTCTATCTCAATCCATCAGACGAAATTTCTATGGTGATGATCAAGATATTCATCAATGTGACTATGGGACAAGGCTAGATCAGGTACCTTCTCCTCTGCTGCCCAAGTACCTAGCTGGGGACATCCTCGTGGACACCTGTGATCCCCTCTAGAGCCAAGACTCTTGCTAATCCTAAAATGACTCCCTTAATGTAGATATCTTATTCCCTTCTCCAAATCCACCCTTCCTCCGTCTCCACCCTCTCACTCCCCCAAGCTCTCCCCAGTCCATCCCTTCTCCCTTCTCTCTCCCTCTCTCCATTTCACCCCTCCCACCCCTACCTACACCCCTATCCCCATTCCCGTACCTCCACCTTTTGCCATGCGATCTTGTTTGCTTCCAATTTCCAGGAGGATCTATATATGTTTTTCTTTGGGCTCACCTTGCTATTTTGCTTCTCTAGGCTTGTGAGCTATAAGCTTAATGTTCTTTGTTTATGGCTAGGGTCCACTAATGAGTGAGTATATACCATAATCATCTTTTTGGGTTTGGGTTACCTCACTCAGGATAGCGTTTTCTATTTCCATCCATTTGCATGCAAAATTCAAGATGTCATTGTTTTTTTACCGCTGAGTAGTATTCTAATGTGTATATTTTTCCATTGAGGGGCACCTAGGTTTTTCCAGGTTCTGGCTACTACAAATAATGCTGATATGAACATAGTTGCACAAATGCTTTTGTAGTATAATTTTGCCTTTTTGTTGTTGCTGTTGTTGTTGTTATGGAAACAAGGCTTTTAATTCAACATATAAGGCCCAGAAAGGGGAGAGGGTGCTTTAGAAAATATCACCCAAGTGAATCAATGGTGGATCTGAATCTTGTGCTTTTTTTTTATTTTTTATTGATTTTTATTGAGCTCTACATTTTTCTCTGCTCCCCTCCCTGACTCTCCCCTCCTCCATTCAACCCTTCCCCAAGGTCCCCATGCTCACAATTTACTCAGGAGATCTTGTCTTTTTCTACTTTCTACTTCCTATGTAGATTAGATCTATGTAAGTCTTTCTTAGTGTCCTCATTGTTGTCTAAGTTCTCTGGGATTGTGATTTGTAGGCTGGCTTTCTTTGCTTTATGTTTAAAAAGCACGTATGAGTGAGTACATGTGATAATTTTATCTTTCTGTGTCTGGGTTATCTCACTCAAAATAATGTTTCCTAGCTCCATCCATTTTCCTGCAAAATTCAAGCTATCATTTTTTCTGCTGTGTAGTACTCCATTGTGTAAATGTACCACATTTTTCTTATCCATTCTTCAGTCGAGGGGCATTTAGGTTGTCTCCAGGTTCTGGCTCTGATAAACAAAGCTGCTATTAAAATAGTTGAGCACATGTCCTTGAGACACGATTGAGCCTCCTTTGGATATATACCCAAAAGTGCTGTTACTGGGTCTTGAGGAAGGTTGTTCCCTGATTTTCTGAGAAATTGCCGCACTGACTTCCAAAGGGATTGTACCAGCTTGCAGTCCCACCAGCATGCAGAAGTGTTCCCTTTTCCCCACATCCTCTCCAGCATAAGCAGTCATTAGTGTTTTTAATCTTAGTCATTCTGACTAAGGTTCTGATAACTAAGGAAATTGAACATATCCTTAAGTGTCTTTTGGCCATTTGAAATTCTTCTGTTGAGAATTCTCTGTTTAATTCAGTACACCATTTTTAATTGGGTTATTTGGAATTTCAATGTCTAATTTCTTGAGTTCTTTATATGTTTGGAGATCAGTCCTTTGTCTGATGTGGGGTTGGTGAAGATTTTATCCCATTCAGTAGGCTGCCTTTTTGTCTTATTGACTGTATCCTTTGCTTTACAGAACCTTCTCAGTTTCAGGTAGTCCCATTTATTAATTGCTTCTCTCAGTGTCTGTGCTGCTGGGGTTCTATTTAGAAAGTGGTTCCCTGTGCCAATGCATTCAAGTGTACTTCCCACTTTCTCTTCTATAAGGTTCAGTGTGGCTGACTTTATGTAGAGGTCTTTGATCCATTTGGATCAAAAAAGTTTTGTGCATGGTGATAAATATGGGTCTATTTTCATTCTTCTACATGTTGATATCCAGTTATGCCAGTACCATTTGTTAAATGTGCTTTCTTTTTTCCATTTGATATTTTTTGCTTCTTTGTGAAAGATCAGATGTTCGAAGATGTGTGGATTGATATCCAGGTCTTCTATTCGGTTCCATTGGTCTTCCTGTCTGTTCTTATGCCAATTCCAGGCTGTTTTCAGTACTGTAGCTCTGTAGTAGATTTGAAGTCAGGGATTGTGATGCTTCCAGAAGTTCTTTGATTGTACAGCAATGTTTTTGCTATCCTAGGTTTTTTGCTTTTCCATATGAAGTTGAGTACCGTTCTTTCGAGGTCTTTGAAGAATTTTGCTGGGATTTTGATGGGCATTGTGTTGAATCTGTAGATTGCTTTTGGTAAGATTGCCATTTTTACTATGTTAATTCTGCCTACCCAAGAGCATGGGATATCATTCCACTTTCTGGTGTCTTCTTCAGTTTCTTTCTTCAAAGTTTGAAGGTTCTTGTCATACAAGTCTTCCACGTGTTTGGTTAGAGTTACTCTGAGATATTTTATGCTTGGTTAGAGTTACTCTGAGATATTTTATGCTATTTGTGGCTATTGTGAAGGGTGTTGATTCTCTGATTTCTTCCCAAGCCCTTTTATCATCTGTATACAGGAGGGCTACTGATTTTCTTGAGTTAATCTTGTATCCTGCTACATTACTTAAAGTGTTTGAGTTGTAGAAGTTCCTTGGTAGAATTTTTGGGATCGCTTATGTAAACTATCATATCATCAGCAAACAGTGAGAGTTTGACTTCTTTTCCAATTTGTATCCCCTTGATCTCCCTTTGTTGTCTTATTGCTCTAGCTAGGACCTCAAGAACTATACTGAATAGATACAGAGAGAGTGGACAACCTTGTCTTGTTCCTGATTTCAGTGGTATTGCTGAGAGTTTCTCTCCATTTAGTTTGATGTTGGCTGTTGGCTTGCTGTATATTGCCCTTATTATGTTTAGATATGTTCCTTGTATCCTTCCTCTCTTCAAGACCTTTATCATGAAGGGATGTTGTATTTTGTTGAAAACTTTTTCAGCATCTAATGAGATAATCACGTGGTTTTTATTTTTCAGTTTGTTTACGGTGGATTACATTGACAGAGTTTCGTATGTTGAATCATCCCTGCATCTCTGGGATGCAGCTGACTTGATCATGGTGGATGATGATTCTGATGTGTTCTTGGATTCGATTTGCCAGTAATTTATTTAGTATTTTTGCATCAATGTTTATGAGAGAGATTGGTCTGTAATTCTCTTTCTTAGTAATGCCTTTCTGTGCATTGAGTATCAGGGTAATTGTAGCCTCATAAAAAGAGTTTGGCAATGTTCCTTCTGTTTCTCTCATGTAAAATAATTTTAGGAGTATTAGTATTCTTCTTTGAAAATCTTGTAGAATTCTTAGCTGAAACCATCTACTCCAGGACTTTTTTTTGGTTGGGAGACTTTTGATGACTTTTTTTTTTTTTTTTTTTAGCAGTTATAGGTCTGTTTAATTTGCTTATCCAGTCTTGATTTAATTTTGGTAAGTGATATTTATCCAGAAAGTTATCCATTTTTTTTAAGTTTTCCAATTTTGTGGAGTACAGGTTTTCAAAATATGACCTGATGATTCTCTGTATTTCCTCTGTATCTGTTGTTATGTCCCCCTTTTCATTTCTGATTTTGTTAATTTGTGTATTTGCTCTCTGCCTTTTGGTTAGTTTGGATAAAGGTTTGTCTATTTGTTGATTTTCTGAAAGAACCAACTCTTTGTCTCATTGATTCTTTGTATTGTTTTCTTTATTTTTATTACTTTTTTTCAGCTCTCAATTTGATTATTTCCTGCCACCTAGTTCTGTTAGGTGAGTTTGCTTCTTTTTGTCCTAAAGTTTTCAAATGTTCTGTTAATTCACTAGTGAGGGATTTTTTCAGCTTCTTTATGTAGGCATTTAGTGGTATTACCTTTCCTCTTAACACTGCTTTCATTGTGTCCCATAAATTTGGGTATGTTGTGTGGTCATTTTCATTGAATTCTAGGACATCTTTAATTTGTCCCTTTAGTTCTTACCTGACCTATTGATGATTCACGTGAGCATTGTTTAATTTCCATGTGTTTGTGGGTTTGCTGTTGAATTCTAGTTTTAAGCCATGGTGATCCGATAAGATACTTTGTGTTATTTCAGTTTTTTAGTATTTGTTGAGGTTTGCTTTGTTACCGAGTATGTGGTCAATTTTTAGAAGGTTCCATGAGGTGCTGAGAAGAAAGTATATTCTTTTCTGTTTGGATGGAATTTTCTATAGATGTCTGTTCAGTCCATTTGAGTCATAACATCTGTTAGTTCCCTTATTTCTCTGTTAATTTTTTGTCTGACTGACCTGTGAGAGTGGAGTGTGGAAGTGTTTTATGTACGATTTAAGCTCTAAAAGTGTTTCTTTTACATATGAGGATGCCCTTGTATTTGGGGCATAGATGTTCAGTATTTATATTTCCTTTTGATGGATTTTTCTTTTGACTCATATAAAAAGTCTTTGTCTCTTTTGATTGATTTTCATTTGAAGTCTATTCTGTTAGATATTAGGATAGCTACCACAGCTTATTTCTTAGGTCCATTTGATTGGAAAATTTTTTTCCTAACCCTTTATTTTGAGGCAATGTTTATTTGAAGTTGAGATGTGTTTCTTGTATGCAGCTGAAGGATGGATTCTGTTTTCGTATCTAGTCTGTTTGTCTGTGCCTCTTTATAGGTGAGTTGAGTCCTTTTCTATTAAGGGATATTAATGACCAGTGATTGCTATCTCTTATTAATTTAGTTTTTGTTGGTGGTGATGTTATTTGTGTGTTTTTCCCTTCTTTGGGATTTGCTGCTATGAGATCATCAATTGTCTGTGTTTTTGTGGATGTAGCCAACTTCACTGGGTTGGAGTTTTCCTTCTAGTACTCTGTGTAGGGCTGGGTTTGTGGCTAGGTATTGGTTAAATCTGGTTTTCTCATGGAATGTCTTGTTTTGTCCTTCTATGGTAATTGAAAGTTTTGCTGGGTATAGTAGACTGGGCTGACATCTGCCTTTATATGTTACTTGGCCTTTTTCCTTTGCAGCTTAATATTCTTTCTTTATTCTGTATGTTTAGTGTTTTGATTTTTATGCGGCAAGGGAACTTTTTTTATCTTTTGGTCAAGTCTGTAAGCTTCTTGTATCTTCATAGGCATATCTTTCTTTTTGTTGGGAAAGTTTTCTTCTATGATTTTGTTAAATATATTTTCTCTGCTTTTAAGTTGATCTTCTCCTTCGTCTATACCTATTATGCTTAGGTTTCGTCTTTTTAGGATATCCTGTATTTTCTGGATACTTTTTGTTAAGCTTTTGTTAGGTTTCACGATTTCTTTGACTGATGAGTCTATCTCCTCTATTGTATCTTTAGTGCTTGAGATTCTCTCTTCCATCTCTTGTATTCTGCTGTTTATGCTTGCATTTGTGGTTCCTGATTATTTTCTTATAATTTCTGATTCTATAATTCCCTCGGATTGTGGGTTTTTTATTGTCTTTATTTCAGTTTTCAAGTCTTGAATAGTTTCTTTCCTATGTTTGATTGGTTTTTCTTGGTTTTCTTTAAGGGATTCATTGATATCTTCCAATTTTTTGTTTTGTCTTTTCCTCCATTTCTTTGACTCATTCCCAGACCCGCAGAGGTCTCTGATTCCTGCCTAGTTCTTCGGAGGTCATAGACTCATGCCTGGACCTACAGGGGTACTGGCTCAGTTCTACTCTCTCTAAGGTCCCATACTCACACCCCGAACCACAGGGGTCTCTGGTTCCTGCCTGCACCCTAGTATGTCCCAGACTCACACCTGGACCCACAGAGGTCTTTGGCTCTGGCAACTTCCTCAGGGGTTGCTCCCTTGTACCTGCTCTTGTGGAGTTGTCTATCTCATGTCTGCTCTGGCATAGGTCACTGGTCCAGTCCTGCCTCCCCAAATGTTCCTGGTCTTCATCCGCTCCCACTCCCATGGAGTTCATTGTCCTAAGCCTGCTCCTGGCTTATTCCTGCACCTGTGGAGTTTGCTGCCCCAGGCCCACTCCAGCCCAGTTCGCTGGCTCAGTCCTGCTTCCGCAAATGTCCCTGATCTGGATCCACTAGAAATTGTTTTTTTAAGTAGTACTATATTCAGCCCTTTTCATCGGTGGGGTCATCAGTCAGCTTCCCAATAATGACATGGAGACTTGTTATTAATTATGAAACGTCTGCTGATAGCTTAGGCTTGTTTCCAACTAGGTCTTATAGCTTAAATTAACCCATTTCTATTAACTTGCTTTCTGCCTTGTGGCTTTGTTACCTCATCCTGCTTGCTCTCCATCTCCTTGGTGTCTGCCCTTCTTCCCAGTGTCCTCTCTGCACCAAAAATCCTGCATTGCTATTGGCCATTCAGCTTTTTATAAAACCAATCAGTGTGACACTGTGCAGAAAGATTATTCAACAGTAGTACATCCGTGAATAGATTGAAGCTTTAATCCTGGAAATGCCTCTGTTGGGGGATGAGGGCCTGTTTTTTGTCCCGGCCGCCCGGCTAGCTTACACCTGAAATAACCACACAGAAATTGTATTAATTAGATCACTGCCTGGCCCATTATCTCTAGCCTCTTATTGGCTAACTCTCACCCATTCTATTAATCTGTATATCGCCAAGTGACAGTGGCTTACCGGGAAATATTCAGCATGTCTGATTCTGGCGGCTCCATGGTGGTTCTCTCACTCTGCTTTCTTTCTCCCAGAATTCAGTTCTGTCTTTCCCACCTACCTAAGTTCCTCCCTATGAACTAGGCCAAGGCAGTTTCTTAATTCGTTATCCTATGAAAGCAACACATAAACAGAAGGAACTCCTACACCATGCCTCTGGTATTTTAAATTCATTATTTACTTGTTTGAACCAGCTTAAAAGAAGTATCTTTCTCTTGCTACCAAAAGCTTTATTTAATAAGCATTATTTCATTTATTTTATGGATCATTGCTGTTGCCAATTCTACCTCATAGAGCCTATGTCTAACCTAAAGTTACAAATATTTTATCTGGAATTTTGACGAGTTTGACTGATTGACTGATCTCCTAGTTGGTTGGTTTGTGGTTAAGGTTTTGCTCTGTACTATAGGCTAGTCTTAAACGTGTCACAATCTTCCTTTCCCAGCCTCCCCAATATGGGGGGTCACAATTGTATGCCACCATGCCTGACTCCCTTTGTGCTTCACAGCTCCTTTCTGAAGCTGTAGCTGGTGATCAGTTCTTGGACCCCATGTATGCTCAGCACCTTTACCACCAAGCTACATTCCCAGGTCCAGTTTTATGATAAAATTTTAGTTCATTTTTATAGGATATAGATTAAAATTATAACTTTTGCATATAAATTTGTCCTTTACTAAAAAAACTCTACCCTTCTCTGCCTCATTGCCTTTTCACCTAAAATCCCATTTGGCCATGTGTATATAGATTCTTTATTTTGTTTTTTTAGTTAGCATACAAAGTAAGAAATTTTGACACTTTCATTCCCAATTCATTTTGTCGATCCTTCCCCCCTTACTCTCCTTTCCCATTCTCCTGCTGCCCATCACTCTTGCAGCCTCAGTAGTCTCTTTCCTTCTTCATGTCACTGTATTCTAATACCCTCCATGCTGCCTTAAAGTCTTTTTCCATCTTGTCCCCTTTCTATTTCATGATGTGCCCATATTTACACCCACGTAGGAGAGAGCATGCAGTATTTCTCTTTCTAAGTATGAGTTGCCTCGATATAGTAATTCCTAGACTTATTCATTTTCCTGAAATTTTTGTCATTTCATTTTCTTTACAGATGAATTAAATCTCTGTGCATGTACCACCTTTTCATTATCTCTTCATGTTCATGTCCATGTAGGCTGATTCCATTTCCTTGCTTTTATGACTAGCAACAAACATAGATATGCAGGTATCTCTGTGATAAGATATAGAATCCTTTGACTGTGTGGCTAGAAGTGGTGGTATTGCTGTGTCGTATGTGGCAGGTTTTTTTCAAGTTTTTGAGATACCTATGCTGATTCGCATATTAGCTGTACCAGTTAAGACCCAGCCAGCAGTGACAAAGGGTCCCTAGCCTTCCACGTCTTTAGTCATTCTGAAGAGAGTGAGATGGACTCCCAGTGGCCAAACGCAAACATTTAAAAAGTATGTATTGACGTCTGTGTTTATTTTGAGAACTGGGTCTTCGACTCATTAGCCCATGTACTGACTGGGCCGTTGAGGAGTAGGGTATGATTAATTTTAGCAACGTATAGCTACTAAAGATTTCCTCCTGTTTGCAAGCTGTCTTTTTACTCTGCTAACAATCTCCTTTTAAGCTTTCTATATAATGTCAAGAATTATTTTTCAGTGTGTTGCACTTTTTTGAATCTTAGAAGAAATGCCAATACTGTTTTTCTCTTTGAACATACTGGGTTATAAGTTACCTTTTCTAATATTCAACCACTTTCCTATTCCAAGAGTAAGATAGAGTTGGTCTTGGGGCATCTTTCCCCCTGTGCTTGTTTTCCTAATACGTCATTGAGAGTTTGGCATTATAACACAATAAATAGTTTTACCAATGTCAGTTTAGCTTGACTTGCGGTGTTCTTTTTGTCGGCTAGACTGAATGTTCCTGTTCAGAATATTTGTGCATTTAACTTGAATGTGTGTCAAACTTTGTCTGTGATTATATAATATAATGAACCACTACTGATAAAACACATTTGAAATTTTTTTCGTTTTCTGAAATCTAAATCATATTGCTTGGAAAGCATTAAAAAAAAATACAGGTAACTTTTTAAAGTGCTTTTCCATATGAGTGAAACAGCAAAGAAAGGGGACATAGTAACTGATGTAGTATTCTATATATACTAAGGAAATGACAGAAAATGTAGACATTGTTTTCTGATGTGGTGGGCATAAGAAATGGGAAGTAGATGCAGAATAGAAAAGCCATTGCCTTACATTAAAAGGTTTAATCAATTTAGCTTGGTTTCTAGTAGAACTTTTAAAACTTGTGTTAGTGTATATGGGGGTTCTTTATTAGTTCATCTGTTGGTTAGTACCTAGGTTGATGTGGGGGGGAGGGGGACAGGGGTTCTTTGTTCATCTGTTGGTTAGTACCTAGGTTGCTGGGGAGGGGGGTTCTTTGTTCATCTGTTGGTTAGTACCCAGGTTGCTGGGGGGGAGGGGGTTCTTTGTTCATCTGCTGGTTAGTACCTAGGTTGCTGGGGGTGGGGGTTCTTTGTTCATCTGTTGGTTAGAACCTAGGTTGAATCCATTATTCCTTGCAGTTAGTGTTAAGATAAACATAACCATCCATGTATCGAGTTTGTAGGCTAACTTTGGCTCTTATGAATAAGTGCTATGACTAGATTATATTGTTCTGTTTTACATTTGAGAGGGGCACTTGTAATACACTTGACAGTGTGTGTTAGTGGAAAGAACACACTCTTGGAATCCCAAAGAGGTTTCAAGTCTCTTTCTGAGCTTGGGTAAGTTAAGTAACGTCCCTGCATCCTGGTTTCTTCTCCTAAATAATAACTGAAAACTTTGTTGTGAGAAATAACATAATAAGTATTTATGAGAAATAACATAATAAGTATAATGAGAAGTAACATAATAAGTAATATATATAATATAATATAATATATACAACCTCAAGCAAAATAATTGAATATTCTAATTTGTTGTTTTTTAAAAACTGGATTTTATGGCTCTGGATTTTATAGTAACATGTTTCACTTAACCATTTTATAATTGTTTACAGAAGCAAGATTATCTGCTTTAAATTAAGCCAGAGTTAAGTTCCCCTAACACATATTTATACTTAATTCACTAAAACCTTACTTACAACTCAATCTCCTTTGGAAGTTTCTTCTATTTCCAGTCTCTTTCCCAAATGACCTTTAGTACTATATAGTCATTTTACAGCTAGAAACCATTGTGAAGACAGATGCAAAATTATGAATTAAAAGAGGAAAGTGACTGAATTAAATCTCTACTAACGAAAATAGGAAAATGAAAATAGATCCTTACTTATCTCCATGCACAAAACTCAAATCCAGATGGATTAAAGACCTCAATATTAATCTGGCCACACTTAACCTGATAGAAGAGAAAGTGGGAAGTAGCCTGCAAAACATGGGCACAGGAGACCAATAGCTTGGGGGAGTGGGAGGGTGGAGATGGAGGAAAGGTGGATATTGGTGGATGTGAGCCATTAAAATATCAATAAAAATGACTGGAAATTCTGAGCACATTCTCAGCTATTGATATTTGTAATAGGAGTTTAAGTTATATTTTAAAACTTTACTAACTTCAGTCTACCTAGACATACCTTTGTAGTTACTATTGTATATAAATTCTGTGATTTTGTTAACTTGGGTGACATATATCATCTTCATTTATCCTGTTTCTGTTATTAGTAGGTTTCAAAACATTATAGTTTCTATATTTTGATAGACATCTGTTCTATTTTTTAGATTGGGACAGGGAGAAATTACTTGAAGCTTGGATGTCCAATCCAGAGAACTGCTGCCAACGGTCAGGTGTGCAGATGCCAACTCCACCACCGAGTGGGTACAATGCCTGGGACACTCTTCCTTCCCCACGGACTCCAAGGACTACACGCTCTTCTGTCACCTCTCCAGATGACATCAGTCTGTCTCCTGGGGATTTAGATACCAGTTTGGTATGGCTTAGTGTATTTCCCATAGCTTTGCTTTTAGTCTTTCTACTTTGAAACTATGTGATAATGTTCCATGGAGTGTTGTTTATATTATTGTAACTGAATGAGCTTTGAAAGCTTCAGTTATTCTCATGCTTTGGTAAATTCTTCCTACCACAGAATGTTTTTGTGATCTCTGAATTATAGGTTGAGAAATCAAAATATTTCTCACTTCAAAACAGTTTAGAAAAGGCATGCCCTCAGCAGAAAAAACTAATGGCATCTTGAATTTTGCAGGAAAATGGATGGAACTAGAAAACATCATTTTGAGTGAGGTAACCCAGACCCAGAAAGACAATTATCACATGTACTCACTCATAAGTGGTTTTTAAACATAAAGCAAAGAAAACCACAAATCACAATCCCAGAGAACCCAGACAACAATGAGGACCCTAAGAGAGACGTACATAGATCTAATCTACATGGGAAGTAGAAAAAGACAAGATCTCCTGAGTAAATTGGGAGCATAGGGACCATGGGAGAGTCTTGAAGGGTGAGGGGAGAGGCAAAAAGGGGAGCAGAGAAAAATGTAGAGTTCAATAAAAATCAATTAAAAAAAAAAGAAAAGGCATGCCCTGTATTTTCACCTAAAAGTATTCAATGTATTTTAAACACAGCATATTTAAAATACTAAAACTTTGTAGTATGCATGTTTAACCTAAAACATAATTTTTTCCCCATATTCTTTTATTTTTCCATTCAAAAAAAAAGAGTTACATTTCCTCCCCTTCTCCCAGTCCCCTCCCGCTCCCCCCTCCCCCACTGCTTACTTGAAAGAGGGCATGGTGCCCAGCCCTGTGGGAAGTCCAAGGACCTCCCCCCTCCATCCTGTCCTAGGAAGGTGTGCATCCAAATCGACTAGGTTCCCAAAAAGATAATACATGCAGAAGAGATAGGTCTTAGTGTCATTGTTGATGGCTTCTCATTCTGCCCTCATTGGCAGCCACATTTAGAGAGTCCAGCTTGATCACATGCTCATTCAGTCCCGGTCCAGCTGGATTTGGTGAGCTCCCATTAGATCAGGCACACTGTCTCAGTGGGTGGACCAGCCCCTCATAGTCCTGACTTCCTTGCTCATCTTCTCCCACCTTCTGTTCTTCAACTGGACCTTGGGAGCTCAATCCATTGCTCTGGTGTGCATGTGGGTCTCTGTCTCTATCTCCATCCATCGGACGAAATTTCTATGGATGTGATCAAGATATTCATCAGTGTGACTATGGGACAATGATAGTTCTGGCACCCTCTCCTCTGCTGCCCAAGGACCTAGCTGGGGACATCCCTGGGGACACCTGGGATCTCCTCTAGAGCCAAGTATCTTGCCAGTCCTAAAATGACTCTAAGGATGTAGATATCTTATTCCCTTCTCCAATATCCACCTTTCCTCCATCTCCACCCTCCCACTCCCCCAAGCTATTGGTCTCCTGTGCCCATGTTTTGCAGGCTACTTCCCACTTTCCCTTCTATCAGGTTAAGTGTGGCCGGATTAATATTGAGGTCTTTAATCCATTTGGATTTGAGTTTTGTGCATGGAGATAAGTAAGGATCTATTTTCATTCTCCTACAGGTTGACATCCAGTTATGCCAGCACCATTTGTTAAAGATGCTTTCATTCTTCCATTGTATACTTTTAGCTTCTTTGTCAAATATGAGGTGTTGATAGGTTTGTGGATTAATATCCGGGTCTTCGATTTGATTCCATTGGTCAACGTCTCTGTTTTTATGCCAATACCAAGCTGTTTTCATTACTGTAGCTCTGTAATAGAGTTTGAAGTCAGGGACGGTAAAGCCTCCTGAAGTTCCTTTATTGTATAGGATTGTTTTGGCTATCCTGGGCCTTTTGTTTTTCCATATAAACTTAGTTATTGTTCTCTCAAGTTCTGTGAAGAACTTTGTTGGGATTTTGATGGAGATTGCATTGAATCTGTAGATTGCCTTTGGTAGAATTGCCATTTTTACTATATTGATCCTACCAATCCAGGAGCATGGCAGATCCTTCCATTTTCTGGTATCCTCTTCAATTTCTTTCTTCAAGGTCTTAAAGTTCTTGTCAAATAGATCTTTTACTTCCTTGGTTAGTGTTACCCCAAGATACTTTATGCTATTTGTGGCTATCGTGAAAGGTGATGTTTCTCTGATTTCCCTCTCTGTTTCTTTATCCTTTGTGTATAGGAGGGCTACTGATTTTT
>PVIU01031634.1:0-14544 GCA_004026605.1 Ondatra zibethicus
ACGTGAACAAGTGTACCCTAGCCTACAACATACACATGGACACGTGAACAAGTGTACCCTAGACTACAACATACACATGAGCACGTGAACAAGTATACCCTAGCCTACAACATACACATGGACACGTGAACAAGTGTACCCTAGCCTACGCATACACGTGAGTACGTGAACAAGTGTACCCTAGCCTACAACATACACATGGACACGTGAACAAGTGTACCCTAGCCTACAACATACACATGGACACGTGAACAAGTGTACCCTAGCCTACAACATACACATGAGCACTTGAACAAGTGTACCCTAGCCTACACAAACACATGGACACGTGAACAAGTGTACCCTAGCCTACAACATACACATGGACACGTGAACAAGTGAACCCTAGCCTACAACATACACATGGACACGTGAACAAGTGAACCCTAGCCTACAACATACACATGAGCACGTGAACAAGTGTACCTTAGCCTACAATATACACATGGACACGTGAACAAGTGTACCCTAGACTACAACATACACATGGACACGTGAACAAGTACCCTAGCCTACAACATACACATGGACACATGAACAAGTGTACCCTAGCCTACGCATACACGTGAGTACGTGAACAAGTGTACCCTAGCCTACAACATACACATGGACACGTGAACAAGTGTACCCTAGCCTACAACATACACATGGACACGTGAACAAGTGTACCCTAGCCTACAACATACACATGAGCACGTGAACAAGTGTACCTTAGCCTACAACATACACATGGACACGTGAACAAGTGAACCCTAGCCTACAACATACACATGAGCACGTGAACAAGTGAACCCTAGCCTACACATACACATGAGCACGTGAACAAGTGTACCCTAGCCTACAACATACACATGAGCACATGAACAAGTATATGTGCTAGTACAGTATAGCATGCAGCAGGAACAAGGAAGGGTAAATTTTAGGTGATGGGAAGGACTGAAAATAGCCAGTGGAGAGTGGGTCATTAAAAAGGACATTCAGATCTTGCTAGCTCCAAATTTGTCCTGGATTTCCTGGGATTTGGTGGTGTGGAATCCTGAGCGTCAGTAGAGTTGTCCTGGCTGTAACAGAAGCTTATGCACACCATGAGTGTTTGTTCATATGCGAGTTCTTTTTTTTTTAAAATACTCCAGTAGTTTCTTTTTTTAAAAAAAAAAGATTTTATTTATTTATTAAGTATACAGTGTTCTGCCAGAAGAGGGCACCAGATCACATTATAGATGGCTGTGAACCACCATATGGTTGCTGGGAATTGAACTCAGGACCTCTGGAAGAGCAGCCAGTGCTCTTAACCTCTGAGCCATCTCTCCAGCCTGCAAGTTCTTTATAATAAAGTTTTAATGAATAAACAGGGGGAAAGAACAATTGTAACTGATGTCTAACACTCAGGAGACACAGGCAATTGGGATAATTTATGACAGAATTTCCTGCCTATTTCCATGTGATGAGAACTCTCTTTAAAACTATGTGTAATCACTCAGAGATTTCATCTTACACCTGTCAGAATGGCCAAGATCAAAAACACTGATGACAACTTATGCTGAAGAGGTTGTGGGGTAAAGGGAACACTTCTGCATTGCTGGTGGGAGTACAAACTGAAACAGCCGCTTTGGATATCAGTATGGCAATTTCTCAGAAAATTAGGAAAGAACCTACCTCAAGACCCAGCAATACCACTTTTGGGTATATACCCAAAGGATGCTCATACCCCAAAGACATGTGATCAGCTATGTTCATAGCAGCATTATTTGTCATAGCCAGAACCTAGAAACAACCTAAATGCTCCTTGGCTGAAGAATGGATTAAGAAGATTTGGTACATTTACACAAGGGAGTACTACACAGCAAAAAAAAAAAAAAAAAAAAAAAAAAAAAAAAAAAAAAAAAAAAAAAAAAAAAAAAAAAAAAAAAAAAAAAAAAAAAAAAAAAAAAAAAAAAAAAAAAAAAAAAAAAAAAAAAAAAAAAAAAAAAAGACATCTTGAAATCTGCAGGCAAATGGACAGATCTAGAAAACATCATATTGAGTGAGGTAACCCAGACCCAGAAAGACAAATATCACATGTACTCACTCATAAGTGACTTTTAAACATAAAGCAAAGAAAAACCAGGTTACAAATCACAATTCCAGAAAATCCAGACAGCAATGAGGACCCTAAAAGAAACATAAGTGGATGTAATCTACATGGGAAGTAGAAAAAGACAAGATCTCCTGAGTAAACTGGGAGCATGGGGATCATGGCAGAAGGTTGAAGAGGAGTGGGGAGGAAGGGAGGGGAGCAGAGAAAAATGTAGAGCTCAATAAAATAAATAAAAAAAACTATGTGTAATCATGTGCTAACTTCCTCGATGGCCAGGGACATGAAAAGAGCCATCACCTTAATTTTACTGATGGAGCTGACAGCCCAGAGGGTGTGTTTCTTAAATTTCCTTGTCACACACCTAGATATAACTACAACTCTTTGCACTTTCACCCTGTCATTTAATCTTTAGATATTAAAATTAAAGGCATAGAAAGTGAAGTATTAACTTGACAATATCATTTGGCTTAGCTTCCATGGCAATAAACACAGCATGGCTCTCATTATCACATTACAGCATGCAGCACGAGACAGCACTGCATACTGTAAAGAGAATAGCCTTAGCCAGTCATTTCTTGGTCATCCTTCTGATACGGTGACACAGGTTTTGAGAACTGTTATCACCGAGTCCAAGAGTCTACATCTCACAGCCTTAACCCCTGCAGGAGTAGGCACTGTTGTTGCTCTTTTTTTTTTTTTTTTGAAATTTAAAGAAAAAATTTATTGAAGATCTGAAAAACTCCTACAAGATTGACTTTTCCATAAAACTGTAGCTACACGATGCATTGCGTCTATCATGTTAAAACGTGCATTAGACACAAATACAAAAACCATGAAACAAGCCACCATTCTTCAACAATTAAGCAAAGATAAAATGCCTAAGGAACAACATGGGTGACTTGCAAAGGATGGGCTCTTTAAGCACCATTAAAAAAAACAAAAGCACAGATGGATGAGTGTTCAGTTATGTACACTGAAGTGAACCTTTGGCACTAGGAATCAGAGCATTTTGTCATAGAGCATTAACACATATAAAAGTACGTAGTGTCAAAGGAACAGAACCACCAGCATTCAAAAGCAGCTTTATCAACTAGGCAATAAACACTCTACAGCATGTCCCTCTGCTGTCCATCACTGAATACACTGGTAGAAACTTTGAAATGAAAAAAGAAAGAAAAAGGAGCGGTGACTCCTTTTATTTTCTCTGTTTAAAATCAAACAGAAAACAAACATCAATTCTGTTATACACTAACGCGTCTTCAAAGTACATCATTTGTACAAGAGAAGGACTAAGAACCAAACTGTTACAGAGATCCAAGCACGAGTGGGAGAGAGCACGCCCCTCACACGGCTTTCCGATGGTACTCAGGAGGAGCCACTTCATAATCACCGGCACTGAACAAATTTGCAGAATCCTTCACCAGGTACTTGAGGAAATCATGTAGATAGTTCAGTAATAAAGCAAGGCTTTTCTCATCTAGAGGTGTATAGGCCAACATTGCTCCAATTCGCACAAATAATCTCAGTAAGTGTGGCGCTCCATACACCTGGGACATGGGTGCATAAGGATGATCTGCAAGAATTTCAGCATACTGTGGTCTCTCAAATTTGTAGAGCAGCTGAGTGCCCAGCATTACATTGAAGTACTCCTTTATCCCTGCTACAACCTCATTGACAGCATACTCCTTATTATCTGTATTTCCTCGAGATTTCTTATAATTTGCATAATCCTCCAAAATGGAATCCACATTCTTCTTTGCAGGAAGATAAAAAAGCTGTTTTTGTCTGGTGATCAAGTCCCAGTCATCAACAAGCCATGGTTTCAGCTCTTCCGGAATCTTTACTTTAACTTCCACTCTGTTCATGAATGTTTCTTCATTTTCAACTGTAGGATCTACCCGGGCTCTTTTCTTCCTAGAAGGCTGAGGTGTCTCACTGGTACTGCCACCATCTCCATTTTCAGGTGTTTTCTGCTTGTTCTTCTTTGTTTTTACTTCAACATTTTTCTGCTGCAGACCAGATGTCTTCTTTCCTGGAGCAGCCCCTCTCATCTTGCCCTCTGCATATTGTTCCTGATTGGCCTTTTGAAGCTCTCGCTGTTTTTGTAAATTGGTGTCCACGTATTTGAGTACTCTGCTTTCTGGAACCCATTCATCCCAATTTTTGTTCCAACCACTGTAATGGATGAAGTATTTCACTTGTTTGTCCTTTATGGCAACCTTTACACACTTTGCTTCATAGAGAAGGGGCCCATGAAAGCACAGTACTTGCTCACCCTTCTGGAATTTGGGCTTCGGGTCCTGCTTGGGCGCCATTTATAAGTGATTCGCCGCCTCCTCCTTCTCCCACCACCCCCGACTACCGCCATTGCTCTTTTCTTATGCTTCATTTACTTACTTATCTTGTGTGTGGGGAGTGTTTTTCCTCACTAGTAAAGCGGCCAAGATAGAGCTGGAGAGATGGCTCATCAGTTATGAGCACTCCCAGTGCTCATACCAGGCAACTCACAATCACCATTAACTCCAGTGGCTCCAGTGCCATTTCCTGGCTTCCTCGACCACTGGCATGCATCTGGTGCTTATACATGCATACAATTTTTTTTTAATTGAGAAGGTTTAATTGAAAAGACTATAGCTTTTTAATTAAGATAGTTTGAAGTCACTTTAGAGCATAATCTCATCATAAATATGAATTATAGTTCTGCCAAGAATGACCGTGCCAGATGCTGGAGTGCACACCTTTAATCCCAGGATTTGGGAGGCAGAGACAGGAGGCTCTCTCTGAGTTCAAGTCTAGCCTGGCCTGCAGAGTGAGTTCCAGGACAGCTGGGGTTACATGGTGAGACCCAGTCTCCAAACAAACAAAAAAATGACCATGGTATTTCAGAGGGCCTTGGTAAGATGGTCCAGTGGGTAAAGGCTTTTGCCACCAAGCCTGATGACCTGAGTTCAATCCCCAGGGCCACGCATGGTGGGAAAAGATAAATGATTCCCCAACATTGTCCTCTGACCTCCACATGACACATTCATTAGGCAAACACATAATAAGTTAAGTAAATAAGTATAAAAAACTTAAAGGTACTTCAGAAAATGTGGGACTGTCTGGTGTTTCTCACATTGCTTTGCTTTATAAACACCCACAAAGCCTATGTTTGCAGATCATTTGTTACTCTTTGTCCAGCACAGCACACACTTGGCAGCGCAGACAGGACGCCGTAGGAGAGGAAAGAGAAGGAAATGTACCTGGGAAGCACTGACGGGCTCCTGCTGTTTCTGTTGCGTTCCCTGTAGCAGACCGTGCAACTGAGCTCTGTCCTTATTAAATATGAGCATGGAAGCGGGAAAGCTGGCAGACGTCTACAATCCTGGCATTCTGCAGACGAGATACAAGGATCAGTAGTTTGACTCTAGGTTGGGGTATATTGTAGGTTCCAGGCTAGCCTGGGCTACAGAGTGAGACTGAGATAGGCAGGGGTAAGGAGAGCTTAGGAATCTGGCATTGTGGAGGCTATATGCACAGCCCTTGCCTAATGGCGCAGTTGTCAACCTGGCCCCTCAGCTGCATCAAGGTCCACACGCACACATGCATGCCACTTTGAGCAAGGGTGGTTGTTCCTCTCTGACCGCTGGAGGGCAATGTCCCATTTCCCTTCAAACATGTCAAACAAGTCCCAACATACACCTGGGAGTGGAAGACGGGCTATCAGACCTAAACAGTTTCGGGTGTATGCATTTAAAGGCAGAGCCTGTCCTCTGCCTGAACTTTGGGGAAGGGAGATCTACATCGGCCATTTTATCCTGTGCATGAGTGAATGTGCAGATTCTTAAATTCAGTTGCATCATGGGAATAGACATGAGCAGAAAAGCTTAAATATTATCCAGGCCTGTCAATAAAATCAGAGAACCTGGACAAGAATATTGCTCAGCTGATAAAGCGCTTGCTGTGTAGCCCTGCTGAGCTGAGCTCAGTCCCCTGAACCCACACAAGAAAGAACAGATTACTGAAAACTGTCCTCTGAACTCCACACACACACTGTGGCACACATGTGCTGACGTGCACACACACACCACACACAAATAAAAATTTAAAACTGGAGAGATATTTCGACACAGACCGTACTACCTAGGTTCCTAGAACCCGTGGCAGCAGAGGAGCACTGACTCCTGAAAGTCGTCCTTGAGACTTCATAATTATTTATTATTTTGTAGATAAATATTTTCGCTGGAGTGATCTTCATTTCAGAATATTTTTTCTCTTCTTCCCTAACAAAAGATTTTACTATTTATTTTCACTCTAGTAGTGGGTGCTTAGTAGACTTTTGCATGATTTTCTGGTGTGCGCAGCCTAGAGGATAACGTCAGGAACCATCTGTCTTAGGTTTTTGGAGACAGGGTAGGTTGTTTGGCCAGCAAGTCTCAGGAGTCGCCTGTCTCTGTCTCCCCAACACAGGTATGACAAGCACATGTCACTCACCATGCACAGCTATTTTATAGGGGCTTGCAGGTTGGAACTCATGTCTTTGTACACGCAAGGCAAACGCTTTACTAACAGAAGCATCTCCCAAGCCCCTTGATAGTTTTTATTGTATTTTTCCCTAATTACATCTCTAATTTTGACAATGAAGAGCTCTGTTGGTTCTCTGTGATAGGTAAGTAGGAGATGCTTACTGTTTGAGTAACCGACCCCCAGCTGGGTTTGTGGGTCTCTGGGGAAAAGGTGCATTTGGCTGGCATTGCTGACATGTGGTGATGTGGTTAGCCCAGGACTGACGGAGCTGATCTGCTGAGGCCAGGACACCTTGGAACTGCAGCCCTTAGCTCCAGGATGCGACCCTGGTGTTTGCACCAGGCAGGGCGTAGGGGCTTCTGCTCACAAACAAGCCAGCACCCGAGAGGGGGAAGCAGGGGGATTGAGGTCATCCTTGGCCACAGGACTAGAGTGAGAACCAGGCCAGCGTGGGATATGTGAGACTTTGGCTACAGAAAGTGGGGGACTGGAAGTTTAACTCAGGGGTTTAAGGTTGAATGCTTGCCTAGGATGCAGGAGGCCCAATGCTCTATCCTACCATGGCAAAAAAGGACCCGAAGATATAATGACCCATGGGTCAGCTATAGTACACCAGGGAATGGGAGCTGACTGGTGACTGGAGGACATGTGTGTACAAGGAGTGGCATCAAGTCCAAGCAGGAAACTCTCAGTGTGTGCTCCTTTACTGCACAGATATCTGAGTACATCATACTGATTTTGGACCCCAAGTTTGAGACAGCTAAACTAAATCTTTTATTGAGAGTGATTCCACCATTGTGGGGCTAGGGGTTTATTTACCTATCTCCTGTTTCCTTGGCCTGAAGTTGAAATATAAAAGATGATATCTAAAACTATTTCCAAAGGGAAAGTCTCATTAATTCTCAACACCCTGGAAAGCTGGTTAGGGGTAAAGAAGAAGCTGTGGGTGGCTTGGGTAAGGGGGTGGGGGTGGGGCTCAAGTACATGGGCAGACAAACCCTGAGATAGGATACTACCTTTTGATATTGGGATACAATGTCATGTACAAGGGTTCACACTCACTCCTGACCTGTGCAATCAGATCATAGGAATGTTGTCTCCCTTCCTTCCTTCCTTCCTTCCTTCCTTCCTTCCTTCCTTCCTTCCTTCCTTTCTTCCTTCCTTCCTTCCTTTCTCTCTTTATTTGGTGTGCATGTCAGAGAGAGAGAGAAGTCTCAAATAGCCCAGGTTTGTTTCAAACTCACTAGAGAGTCAACTGTTGGGATTACAGTAGTGTATGACCACACGTGATTATTCAGTGTTGGGGATCTGAGCCAGGGCTTTGCACAAGCTAGGCAGAGACAGCTAGATCTAGCCTCTCAGGAAGTCTGACTTTGTGCTGGGCTGCCCAGATGCACAGGCCCAAGTGCGTATTGCCATCTAGTGGCAACTCCTTTAAATTTCACCCATCCACCCATCCACCCATCATTTGTAACCTGTGTCTGCCTTGGGTCAGGTACCACAGATATTATACAGTCTTGTCGCCTGTGAGATTCCCACCCCATAGAGACAGAGTCCAAGCCTCACAGTGATATTCCACCCTTCAGTAGCTGACCTTGTTGAAATTTCTTAAACTTGAAGGCAAAAACCAAAAATAACATACTGACTGAGTGGCTGTTCTTGCTTGGTTATTCATTGAGAAAGTATGTCACTGTGCATCCCAGACACTTTAAAATTTGGGTAATCCTCCCACCTCAGCCTCTGAGTGTGGGGAGTAAAAGCATGAGCCACCACATTTAGCCTTCAACTTCTTTTTGTTTTGTTTTGTTTTTCTTTCTGAGCAGGGTTCCTCTGTGTGGCTTTGGAGCCTGTCCTGGAACTCACTCTGTAGATCAGGATGGCCTCGAATTCACAGAGATCCGCATTAAAGGCGTGCGCTATCACCACCTGGCCTTCATCTTAATGAAGTGAGAACTCCCTTTCACAGAGAAGATGTACTAATTACATACCACCAAGCAGTTCTGGAGCAAAGCAACTTGAAGGCCCCTCCTGGTGCTGTTATCAGTACTATCTCAACATGCTCCCCCTCATTTCTTAAACATGCTCATGTGTTTTCCTGTTGCCAGTGAACACAAAGAAAAACAAAATAAACGTCAATGTAGATTTGTTCTTTTTTTTAAACAAAAAACAAAAACAAAGAAAAAAGTCCAAAACTTTCCTTCTGAAGGTTCAATAATTAAATATTATGTCACCCAATGACAAAATGTATGCTTAGCATGTACAATGCATACAAAGTTTGGGCTTAATCCCTGGCTTACTCATTCTTGCCAGCCTACCCTGTCACCCCCCCCAAACCTACATTGAATCTCCTAAAATAAATTAGCAGTAGATTTCTATGACAAAAGATAAAGAGATTTATGAACACACACACATGCATGGAACACATACAAGATGAGATTCACAGCAAGGGCCAAGTGACTGGAGCTGATCTACTGCCTGGGAAGGAGTGGGCTTGGCTCCCAGAGCATAGTGACCACACACTTGGATCCGAGAGAGGAAAGGCCGGGTGCTCCCTTGGGCATGAAGCCTCTCAGATAACACAGATTAGAAGCTGGGACATCTGCAGGCATGGTGTAGCTCCAGGTAAGGCGGAAAGGGGGCCTGGAGAAAGCCTGCATCCGTCTCCACTAAGGCAGACATCCTCTGAGATCCCGGTCTCCCAGAGGAACACAGCTTTTCTGAGCAACTCAGGGATTTTAGCCACCTTGAAATATTCTAGAGAAGCGCAGTCTGAGACGGCTGTTCCACCCCCTCCCCACATTCCTTTGCAATTAGTTTTTGGTGGAAAATGGAGTCAGGGAGGAAGATTGAAAAAATAGCTCAGTGCTTAAGAATACTGGCTACTCTCTCAGAGGACCCAAGTTCAGTTCCTAGTACCTGCACGGCAGCTCACAGCCATCTATAACTCCAATTCCAGGGGCCCCAATGCTGCCTTCCAGCCTCCATGGGCATTGTATGTACATGGTGCACATACATAACCACAGACATAAGTACACACATACATACATGTCTTTTTTAAAAAAGAGAAAAACACATAGTTTAGGATTGGGATTAACACTCAGTGGTGGAGGACTTTCCAGCTTGTGTGCGGGGGAGGGGGGCTGAGTTCCATCCCCAACACACATGAGGAGGGGGAGCCATATTTATGTTCTAATTTGGAGAACAAAACCGTTAAGAAAGTTTAGGCTTGGGCTGGAGAGATGGCTCAGCGGTTAAGAGCATTGCCTGCTCTTCCAAAGGTCCTGAGTTCAATTCCCAGCAACCACATGGTGGCTCACAACCATCTGTAATGAGGTCTGGTGCCCTCTTCTGGCCTGCAGGCATACACACAGACAGGATATTGTATACACAATAAATAAATAAATATTTAAAAAAAAAAAAAAAGTTTAGGCTTTGCTTTTCTTATGCATTTCTCCAGTCCTGGTTTTCATTTAAGCTGGACTGTTCTTTGTTGGGAAAACACTCAGCAATCGTTTGCTACCTGGGCTAGCCTTGTGCACAGTGGGCCATCCGTCAGCGGTGGGCGTGCACACCTGTCGTCTCAGCGTGCAAGAAGCGGAGGTGGGCCTGCCACAAGTTTGAGGCCCATTGGTCTAGCGAGTAGCAGCCAGAGCTACATGTGAGGCTCTGTCTAAGAAACAAACAAAGAAAAGGGCTGAAGGCATTTGCAGTCAGTTGGCCTTAAACTACATGGAATGCCTACTTACTACACTTTCTTAAAACGGATTTTTACAATGCTAAGGATCAAACCCAGGGCCCTGCATGTGCCAGGCAAACATACCACCACAGAAGTATATTTCCAGCTCTTGGTTTTTTGGGTAGGGTCTTGTTCCACAACCCAGGCTGGCCTTAAACGCATGTACTCCTCCTGCCTCACAAGCACGGACTACCACACTGGCTCACTCCTATTTTGAGTTCTGTAACTGTTGTGGTGTGGTGTAGCTTAGTTTTTTTTGAGAGGGTCTGGCTGTACAGTCAGGCTGACCTCAAAATCACCTAGCTCTTATTCTTTCTAAAGCAACCTCTCTCCCGCCCCTCCCCCCCCCGCCAAGCCCCTGGGACTCTAGTGTTCCCTTTCCACTCACAGTTATTGGGCCCATGTTCAGAACACACAGGGTCTCGTTCTCTACTGCTGTATGATTTGTACTTGAACAAGAAACATGAAGCTTTGGGCCTGGTGTGATAGCTCACACCTATAACTCCACTCTGAAGCAGGAGGGTTACTGTGAGTTTAAGACAGCTAGGTCTGTCTGGTAAGAACTTGTTTGTGTGTTTGAATGAGGTTTTATCTAAGTTGTGAGAAGCAGCCGATGGCTAAAGCACTTCTTTCTAAAATCTCAGGTAAACTTTCACTGCAGAAATTCCAGCCCTCAGGAGTCGCCCCTTTCCTGTAAGAGGAAAAACAGGTGGCTGTCCCCAGGAGGAAGGGCCTTGGCTTACCCATGGTAGAATCCCCAGCTCCCAGTCAGAGACTCCAGCCAAACCTGTCCTCTACCCCAGATTCAGGGCAGGTTCAGGCAAATAGTGTTCTCTAAGAAAAGTGAAATAAGAACAGGATTGTCTGTACCTTGGAAACACCCACGCTTAAGATCTGTTGTACAAAGGGCCCTGCTTGCACGGAAACACTTAGAGGAGAAGTTCAAACCCAAGAGGTCTTCCAGCTTTCCATGATTTTGTTTCTGTAGAAACAGGCTCACTAGCTAGCCTAGGCTGGCTGGGAACTCAACCCTCCTGCCTCAGCCTCCTGAAGGCTGAGATTACAAGTGTGTGCCAACACATCCTGGCTCAAATTCATATTTTTTTCTTTTTTGGAGACAGAATTTTTCTGTGTAGCCCTGGCTGTCCTGGAACCTGCTTTGTAGACCAGGCTGGCCTTTAACTCACAGAGGTCCACCTGCCTCTGCCTCCCAAGTGCTGGGATTAAAGGCATGCACCACCATATGCCTCAAACTAAGATTTTAAGACTCAGCACACAGAAGGTGGAAAGGCCTGAGGGCTTGATTAACAACTGACAAACCTACAGCAATTTCCTGTCTATCAGAGTGCCATTTTTTTCATTGAACAACAATAGTTTAGAACACAAACTCTCAGGCTTACCAAGGAATATAGAATAGTCACTCAAGACAGTAGACCCTGCAATGTAAAATTCTTATCCAAGGATAGTGCACGCTATTTACAGAATGTAACACAGCACGTGCAACTGAAAGAGCTAAGTCAGTTCTGGAGCTAAGTCATCTGGCCCAGTGGTTAGAGAACCTGGTTTGACCTCCTGACACCCACATGGTGACTCACAGGTCCCAGACACACACGCGATATGCATAAATACATGAAGGCAAACATTCATGCACATAAAATAGTTAAAACCTTTTTTAAAACCCAGGGTAACCACTTGTTTTATCACCTTGTATTCCCTTCCCTGTTCACCAGGTGATCTATGATGTGAAACTCCGCTCCAGGTGCACGTGGTGAGCAAGGGCCTGCAGCGAGAGCTGTGCCAGAGGCTTGACCTCGGGTTAGCGGTTCTGATTCCATCCCACTTTCCAGCCCTTTGAAGTCAGTGCAGCATTCTGCTAAGTACTTGGCAAACTTTAGAGCGCACAGGTCTGTGGAGCCCTGGCCTTCACGCTTCCCCTCACATTACCTTTCACCTACTTTAAAAGAAACCACTCATTGTTTGAGCAGGGAAAGTGCAATCTGTCCTCCCCGAAGTCATCTGTGATGGAGCGAAATGCTGCCAGGAGGCTTGCAGAGAACTGATGGCCTGGGCCGTGACCTGGAAGGAACCCTTTGCCAAGCTTCAACATCTTTTTGGGGAGTGCTAGCGTATTTCCTTGTGTATTTTTACTTTTTTATATTGAAATAATGACAGAAAATGTACAAAGATGTAAGAAATTTGCCTGTAGATTTTTAACAGACTTACCTTTCCGGCTTACCAGGCGTTTTCCCAGTTTATCACTCGGAGAGCACAAGAACTATCTTAAATATCTCTTAAGGGCTTGGGTTATTGCTCAGTGGGACTGCACTTGCCTCCCACATTAAAGGTACAGAGATTGGTTATTCCAGCACCACGAAATAGATAATTAACAGATTATTCAAAACATAAAGAAGGCCAATGATGGATGCCATAGGCGATAATAAAAACACAGAACTCATTTTGTTTTGTTTTGTTTTTTTGAGACAGTCTTCTCAAAGGTAGACTAGCCCTAAATTCTCTGTCTTGAATCTATGATTTGCCTGCCTCTATCTCTCAAGTATGAAAATTACAGGCATGCACCATTATGCCCAGATCAGAACTCTTAACTCTATAATCAATCATTGTAGAACATGAAATGGAAATTTCACACCTAGTGATTTGGCTGAGGTGCACAATGTCACTTGGATATCCAAGCTGGCAGGCTCCAGGTCATGGTGGCATTTTGTGAGGTTCTGGATCCTTCGGGAGTCAGGGCCATGTTGGAGGAAGTGGATCTTGGGGTACAGGTTTTGGTGTTTATAGCTTGGTCCCACTTCCTGCTTGACTGTCAATCTGCCCAGGTGTGAGCATGTGGCCTTATCTCCTAGCTCTCACAGCTCAGTCCAGAGCCTCCTGTGACACTGGCCTCCTTACCATGACAGCCCATGTGGTCAAACCCTCAGCCCAAGCCCAGCATTCCCTCCTCCAGCTGCTTGCTGGGCTGCTGTGCTGCGCCTGCTTTCTGTTGCTGCATCAGGCACACCTCAATTGGGAGCCATGCAGAATGCTCTTTGTTCCGACTGCTCTAGCCCCTGCCGCTGAACTTTGTCTTCAGCAAATACTGGTCTCTACGTGCAGTGCCCTTTTCCTTTAGAACATTCCGTGAAGTTCCTGTCCCCCTTCACATGTCAACTCAAATATTGCTTCCTCTGTTATTACTCTGTCTCCTACTTCAGTCAATTTAGCTGCCCCTTTGTTCTTGGAACCACGGTACCCTAAACATGCCCATGAGAGGGTCCCTCACAATACTCTGTAATTATCAACTTCTGTTTTCTGTCTAGACTCTAGAGTGAGCTCATAAGAACACGAGAAGGAACTGTGGCTATTGATATTATTTTAAGACAGAGTCTCACCTATCCCAGGATGGCTTTCAGCTCACTATGTAGTTGAGGATGACCCTGAACCCCTGACTGTCCTGCTTCCACTACCCAAATGCTAGAATAATAGACCTGTGCCAGTTCCAAAGCAGTTCCCTATTGACTTTGATGAGGAATCGCTCAGGGAATTCCAAGTAAAGAAAATACTGTGTGGAAGTAGTGAGTCAATATGAAAACAAAGCAAGTCTTAAAAGTGAGCTGGGCGTAAGGCAGCCGGCTCAGAGGATGCTTGCTGCTAAGCTGGACAACCTGAGTTCAGCCTCAGAAGGACCTCACATGATGAAAAGAGAGAACTGACTTCCTCAAGTTGTCCCCAAACCCCCACATGACACATGCACCCACACATACATGTACAAAATAAAGAGATATGAAGTAATAAAGATAAATGCTTTAAAAAGACAAAAACCAAAACCAAGCATAAGACTTGGATCACAGCCAATACTGAGCTCATAGCCATGGGAGCAGAAGGACTGTGAGGAGCAAAGGGAGGATGGAGACAACAGATCAAGGAAGCACACCCGCCTCAGAAAGTGTGCTTTCCTGAATTTGTGTTCCCAAGAGCATACGCTGTCACCCAAAATCATACATGTGCAGGTGAAGTGAAAGTAGATGTGAAATTATCTGTGGATGTGGGATGGGGGGACAGAGGGGACTAATGGTGGGGGACAGAGGGAACCAATGAGGTGGGAGACAGAGGGGACTAATGGTGGGGGACAGAGGAGACTAATGGTGGGGGACAAAGGGGACTAATGAGGTGGGGGACAGAAGGGACT
>PVIU01031635.1:0-14537 GCA_004026605.1 Ondatra zibethicus
ATGGTGATGATGGTGGTGGTGATGATGATGAAGGTGATGATGGTTGTGGTGGTGGCATCAAGCAGATGCCAAGAGGAGACACTTTGAACTGAACATTTATACGTTATATGTGTATCAATTATCATACTATACATTGCAAACATGCACAGTTGACAATATAATCTAGAAAATGAACAAAAGCTGAATGCTCACTGCACTGAATACTCACAGACCTTCTTACTTCTTTGTTGTTATTCCCCAGACAGTGTGAGATAACTGCTATTTACCTGGTCTTTACATTTCAGCAGCTTTTGTAAGTTGTCTGGGGATGGCTTACTAAACAGAGGGGCAAACATGTGCAGTGTGTTTAGATGCTGTGCTGTGTCATGGGAGCAGTGAGCAGCCACTGATTCCAAGATCAGAGGATGTCAGGAAAGCTTAGAACCTGCCTACAATGGCTGCCAGGACATGACTGACTGCATGATCTTGCTTCACGCTGCCAGCCGTCTCTGAGGGGCATGGCATTGAAGCCCACTGTGCATCTGAAGACTTGGGATCTCACAGGTTAGGAGGTGTCTTAGTTACTTTTTTATTGCCATGACAAAACACGATGGCCAAGGCAGTTTATAGAAGAAAGTATTTAATTGGGGTATCATGTTCCAGAGGGTTAGAGTCTTATGGCCACCATGACAGGGAACATGGCATCAGGCAAATAGGCACGGCTCTGTAGCAATAGCTTAGAGTTTGTATGTGATCTACAAGCGCAAGGCAGAAAGTTAACTGGGAATGGCATGGGCTTTTGAAACCTCAAAGTCTGCCCCCCAGTGGTCACACCTCCTCCAACAAGGCCACACCTCCTAATCCTTCCCCAACAATTCTACCACCTGGGGGTCAAACATTCAAATATGTGAGCCTGCAGGAGGGGGGAGGCATTGTCATTCAAACGACCACAAGTGGCTTATGCTCTGGCTGTAGGCTGGCTACCAGGAGAAATAGACTCCAGGCCAGTAGGAAAAGCTGACCCTCAGCACACTCTTCCATATGGAAATGGATAACCAAGCATCCACAGAGCCAGGCAGACATCATAGACACCACGCTTGGGTCAGGAAGACGAAGCTAGCAAACATGACAGAACTAGTTCTGGGGTGGCTAAAAGGACTGGTAGCAACTGTAGCAAGTGGAAGCATGTGTCTGTGTTCCAAACTGTCTCAGATCCAGACGACAGAAACCCCGAGGGGCACATAGGCGTAGCATAGCTTTGCCTTCCTTTTTCTCAAATACAATATAGACTTAGGTTTTTTTTGATGTGAAGAACTTATTTTAAAACCTCTTAAACACACAATACTCAATGTGTGTATTTTCTTTTTAAACTCCTTTAGGAGACAACACCAAGCCTGAGACCCCTGAACATTGAAGAGGACATAGATGGCCCCAGCATCTCCTCAGACCCATGTCTGGGACACATGGTTCTGTCCCTAAACTATTTCCATGGCCAAGTCTAAGCAGGACGCCCAAGTTTCCTGGAAATAAGAAGTGGGCTTGACACAAAGGTCTAGGGGGGAAATGAGGGCCACAAAGTCTCACCCCATATCTCACCAAGAAACAAGGCTGTGTTAGCTGCTTTTCTCTTTGCTGAAGACACCTGAAGGGAAGAAGGGCTTATTTGGCTCCCATTCTGGGGCTACAGTCCAGCATGGCCAGGAAGGCGTGGATGGCATCAGGAGCCCGAGGCAGCTGCTCAGACTGCATGCACAGTCAGGAAGCAGATAGATGCACGCTGTGGATCTGCTCACTTTTTTCCCTTTAATGCAGCCCAGGACCCCGCCCACGGGATGATGCCACCCACATTCGGGGTGGGTCTTCTCTCCTCACCCGCGTAGACACACCCGGAGGCTTATTCTTTCCATGGTGATCCTAAAGCCCATTAAACTGAGATAAGTCATCACGCGGGCATTTTCCTCCACTCCAAAGAAACTGCAGCTGGCAGGAGTCTCAGATCTGCGAGGCTTAGACTTCCCAGGTCACAGGCGGAGCTGAGGTCAGACAGGTACAGGCTGCAGAGCACAAGGCTGGCCCTGGTTTTTTTCTCTCTCCAGAGGGAGCATTCCTCCACAGAGGTCCATTTGCATGCGAGCTTCCCTCACCGGCCCAAGGCCACCCGTCAGACGGGCTGGGTGCACTGCCGCTTATCAAAGACCATGAAAATGCTTTGAACATTATATACTTTGAAGCTCTGGTTGGCTTTAAATCCAAGCCTGCAAACTATCTCAGCAGAAAAATAACCCAGATTTGTCACGGCGCATTTTGACACGTTTGTATGCTCCCTTGATCCGACCGGGGGCTAACAATAGCTCCCCAGCCTCACTTTAAATAAGAACACTCACAACACAGACAAGAAGAATGGGGGGTAAAATGGGCAATTACTTTAAAAAAAAACATCACAAATGATACAAAGAATCCTTGGCTGCTGAAAGCTGAGCCAGGTTTCCAGGCAAGTGACAGATTCACAGGCAAGCATCCCTAACGGCTGCTGACAGGCCCCAAACAGAAAGCGGGAGAAGAGATGGAGGGCATTGATGGCTGTAGAGCGGCTAACGGGATCTAGGGGCCTTCCTTTGCAGCTCACTGGTTTTAACTTAGCCCAAACACCCTGTCACTAGGAGTTGCCACTATCTGGCCACTGACAAAAGACAGCAAGACCTGGGACACTTCTGAGAGGCAGAAGGGACCTCAGGGTGGTCGAGGTCCTGCTGCTAGGACAACAAGAAATGGCTGAAGGCAAACACCAGACAAGGAAGTGACAAAATCATTCTGCAGCTGGAAGTGCCGGGGCAGGTCCCCATCTTCCTGGCCTCCATTCTCTGTAGCCTCCTCTCCAGATGCATTACCAAGGACCCCAGTTCTCCCTTGTCTGTGCATTCTGAGTCACTGTTGTGAGGTCTCTCTTTGTGCAGGGCAGAAGCAGTGACTGATCCAGTTGCTGGTGGGAGCAAGTTCCACGGACGGTGAAGACACCACAGCTGGTGGCCAAGGATGGAGAGAAGAGCCAAGACCTGAGCCTAAGGGACATCTGATCTGACCACTTCTGTGCCCGGGGACCTCCTGGCATCTCTGTCACTCACACACTCAGAAGAGAACACCAGAGCATCTTTCAGACCGAAAGTAAAGGGGGTGGAGCTGGAGAAATGGCTCAACAAGTGGTACGCAAGCAAGTCTGAGCCCCAGAGCCCATTCACAGAGGCCAGATGTGGTGGGGTCAAGCCTGGGGGTACCTGGGGCTTTCTATCCAGCTGTGCTGGTTGAATTGACGAGCTCCAAGCCAATGAGAGACTCTATGTCAAAAAAAAAAAAAAACAAGCTACATGGCACCTGAGGATGACATCCAAGATTGACTTCCGGCCTCCTGCATACCCATGAACATAAACACACATATCTACATACAACAAAGAGGAAAGAGGGTTCTAAAGTGCACAGCAATCATGGAAGGACAAAGACTACAGCTCCACTCATGTGGGGGCCTAGGGATCTTGAGTTCAGACAGGCAAAAGGCAGTTTGGGATGGGGAAGGGTGGGAAGTTAGCGGTCATGGGTGCCTTCCCACGTGGAGCTGACTGGCGGTGATGGCTGAACACCTGTGTTAGTACACTTAATGCCACCAAGTGTGTCTGAGTAGGATTGAAGGCATCCACGGTATATACACAGCCACTGGTCACATAAGGATGTTTCTAGCTAATGATTAGCTAAGCTTAAGACAGTGACTCCAAAGGAGACATAACTGATGCCATTGTAGCCATCTTACTGCAATGCTCACATGTCAACAAAGTAACCAGATGGCAGAGAGCCTGATTCTCCAGGTGAGTTCCACCATTAAGCAATGCATGACCGTATTCCCATTTTTCAGGTTTATTCATTTTATCTTGTGTACGTGAGTGTTTTGCCTGCACGTTTGAAGGTATGTGCACCGTGTACATGGCTGGTGCCTAAAAAGGACAGAAGAGGGAGCCAGATCCCCTAGAGCCGGTGTCACAAATCATTACGCGTCACCGTGTGCCGAGCCATTTCTCCAGTACAGCACGGCTGTATTTAATATACACACAAAATGGGGGCATTTCAGAACCCAGAAAGCAGCCCACATGGCCCCTTCCAGAGCCTTCACTGTCAGTCAGTGCCCATTAAGAAATCACTTCCTGCAGTGACCTCCGCCTGAGCAGGCCTGAGCCAGCAACCTCAGCCAGAGCAGGCCGGAGGCAGCGACCTCCACAGGAGCAGGTACAAGGGATCCGCTAAAGGAGCAGGCCTGAGCCAGACCTCTGCAGGACCAGGTCCAAGCCAGGGACCTCCATGAGAGAAAGCCCAAGCCAGGGACATCTGTGGGAACAGGCCTGAGCCAGCGACCTCAGCCAGAGCAGGCCCGAGGCAATGACCTCCACAAGAGCAGGTACAAGGGAGCCGCCACTGAGGGAACAGGCCTGTGCCAGCAACGTCAGCAAGGTTGCAACCTCTGTGGGAGCAGGGCTGTACAACTCCTGGGATTGCAGAGTGACCCCCGGGATCACTGAGCAACCTCTGGAAACAGCAAGTGACTTCTGGGGTGACTGGAACCGTGGCCCTGACTGCACCATGAGGAATAACCATCTGAATCTTGGATCCACTGACACCTGGAAGATTGATCACCAGAGAAACAGCCTCAACTACACCAATCAGAGGAAAAGATGGATAGACAAGGTAAGAACACTCAACACCACAAGGAGCAACATGACATCAACAAAAACTAGTGGCCCTACAATAGCAAGACTTGAACACCCAAATATAGATGAAACAGAAGAAAATGACCTAAAAAATAACTTTAAGAGAAGGCCCTTAAAGAGGAAATAAAAAATTCCCTCAAAGAAATGGAGGAAAAGACAAACAAAAAATGGGGAAAAAAATCAACAAAGCCCTTAAAGAAAACCAAGAAAAAGCAATCAAACAGGTGGAAAAAATGATTCAACACTTAAAAACCAAAATAGAGACAATAAAGTAAACACAAACTGAGGGAATTATAGAAACAGAAATTATGAGAAAACTATCAGGAACCACAAATGCAAGCATAAACAGCAGAATACAAGAAACTAACCAAAAGGCAGAGAGAAAATATCCAAATTAACAAAATCAGAAATGAAAAGGGGGACATAACAACAGGCATGGAGGATATTCAGAGAATCTTCAGCTCACATTTCAAAAACCTGTACTCCACAAAATTGGAAAACTTAAAGGAAATGGAGAGTTTTCTGGATAAATATCACTTACCAAAATTAAATCAAGACCAGGTAAGCAAATTAAATAAACCTATAACTGCTAAAGAAATAGGAACAGTCATCAAAAGTCTCCCAACCAAAAGAAGCCCAGGACCAAATGGTCTCGGCACAGAATTCTATAACATTTTCAAAGAAGAACTAATACCAATACCCCTCAAATTGTTCCACACATAGAAATAGAACATTGCCAAATTCTTTTTATGAGGCTACAATTACCCTGCTATACAAACCCCACAAAGACATTATTAAGAAAGAGAATTACAGACAAATCTCATTCATGAACCTTGATGCAAAAATAATCAATAAAAAACTGGCAAACCGAATCCAAGAACACATCACAAAAATTATACATCATGATCAAGTCAGCTTCATCACAGAGATGCAGGGACAGTCCAATATATGAAAATCTGACAATGTAATCCACTATATAAACAAACTGAGAAAAAACACATGATCATCTCATTAGATGCTAAAAAAGCCTTCAACAAAATACAACATCCCTCCATGATAAAGGTCTTGGAGAGAACAGGGATACAAGGAACATACCTAAACATAAAAAGGCAATATACAGCAAGCCAACAGCCAACATCAAACTAAATGGAGAGAAAATCACATCAATCCCACTGAAATCAGGAACAAGACAAGGCTGTCCACTCTCTCCATACCTATTCAATATAGTTCTTGAGGTCCTAGCTAGAGCAATAAGAGGCCAAAGGGAGATCAAAGGGATACAAATTGGAAAAGAAGAAGTCAAACTCTCACTATTTGCTGATGATATGATAGTTTACATAAGCGACCCCAAAAATTCTACCAAGGAACTTCTACAACTCATAAACACCTTCAATAATGTAGCAGGATACAATATTAACTCAAAAAGAAATCAGTAGCCCTCCTGTACAGAGATGATAAATGGGCTGAAAAGAAATCAGAGAAACATCAGCCTTCACAGTAGCCACAAATAGCATAAAATATCTCGGAGTAACTCTAACCAAACAAGTGGAAGACCTGATGACAAGAACATTAAACCTTTGAAGAAAGAAATTAAAGAAGACACCAGAAAATGTAAAGATCTCCCATGCTCTTGGGCAGGTAGAATTAACATAGTAAAAATGGCAATCTTACCAAAAGCAATCTATAGATTCAATGCACTGCCCATCAAAATCCCCGCAAAATTCACAGACCTCAAAAGAACAGTACTCAATTTCATATGGAAAAGCAAAACACCCAGCATAGCCAAAACAATCCTGTACAATAAAGGAACTTCTGGAGGCATCACAATCCCTGACTTCAAATTCTACTACAGAGCTACAGCACTGAAAATAGCCTGGTATTGGCATAAAAACAGACAGGAGGGCCAATGGAACCAAATCAAAGACCTGGATATCAATCCACACACATATGAACACCTGATTTTTGACAAAAAAGCAAAAACAATGGAAAAAAGAAAGCATATTCAACAAATGTTGCTGGCAAAACTAGAGATCAACATGTAGAAGAATGAAAACAGACCCACATCTATCACCATGCACAAAACTCAAATCCAAATGGATCAAAGACCTCAACATCAAATCAAACACACTGAACCTCATAGAAGAGAAAGTGGGAAGTACACTTGAATGCATTGGCACAGGGAACCACTTCCTAAATAGAACCCCAGTAGCACAGACACTGAGAGAAACAATTAATAAATGGGACCTCCTGAAACTGAAAAGCTTCTGTAAAGCAAAGGACACAATCAACAAGACAAACGAAAGCCTACAGAATGGGAAAAGATCTTCACTAACCCCACATCAGACAGAGGTCTAATCTCCAAAATATATGAAGAACTCAAGAAATTTGTCATCAAAAGAACAAATAATCCAATTAAAAAAATGGAGTACCAGACCTAAACAGAGAACTCTCAACAGATGAATCTAAAATGGCTGAAAGACACTTAAGGAAATATTTAACATCCTTAGCCATCAGAGAAATGCAAATCAAAACAACTCTGAGATTCCATCTTACACCTTTAAGACTGGCCAAGATAAAAAACACTGATGACAACTTATGCTGGAGAGGGTGTGAGGCTGCATTGCTGGTGGGAGTGAAAGCTGGTACAACCCTTTTAGATATCAGTATGGAGATTTCTCAGAAAACTAGGAAACAACCTTCCTCAAGACCCAGCAATATCACTTTTGGATATATACCTAAAGGATGCTCAATCGTACCACAAGGACATGTGCTCAACTATGTTCATAGCAGCATTGTTTGTCATAGCCAGGACCTGGAAACACCATAAATGCCCCTCAACTGAAGAATGGATAAGGAAAATGTGGTACATTTACACAATGGAGTACTACACAGCAGAAAAAAAATACTGACATCTTGAAATTTGCAGGCAAATGGATGGATCTAGAAAACATCATATTGAGTGAGGTAAGCCAGACCCAGAAAGATAAATATCATATGTACTCACTCATAAGTGGTTTTTAAACATAAAGCAAAGAAAATCAGCCTACAAATCACAATCCCAGAGAACCTAGACAACAATGAGGACCCTAAGAGAGGCATACATGGATCTAATCTACATGGGAAGTAGAAAAAGGCAAGGTCTCCTGAGTAAATTGGGAGCATGGGGATCATAGGAGAGGGTTGAAGGGGAGGGGAGAGGAAGGGAGGAGAGTGGAAAAAAATATATAGCTCAATAAAAAACATTTAAAAATTAAAAAATGAGTTAATAAGAAGCCTGAGCTAATAGGCCAAACAGTTTATAATTTAAAAAGAAACCAGCATTCACACACAGCATAACAAACAATGCAGCATTCTGAGTCAGAACCAGCGGTCAGTAACATTAAGAAAAAGCAGAATCAAAAACCAATTCATGAAGTTTTACACAAGTCATGAAGAGCCTCAACAAAGTAACCACAGCTTTGGTAGCTCTGTCTTGTAATAAGAAATTAGAAGTATCATTTTTAGCAATAAAAACCCTAAAGAGATCTGAATAGTAAGAAAAAGGTAGGTCATGGACACCATTGAGAATAATATATACTTTATTTTATACTTTATAGTGATGGCAATAATTAAATTAATAATCAATTATCTAACCATTATCTTATATGTTCATAAATAAATAGAGCTTATATGGGCCTATAAAAAAAGAATTAAATACACAGTGGACTTTGAAGATTAGTCATAAAAATGGCATGACAAATAATACCTGACTGATAATTTTATATTAACTACATGGTGAAATGACAATATTTTGGTTATGTTGAACAAAATAAGGTATCTAATTAAAAGGAATTTCACTATTTCTTATTCTTTCTTAATACAGATATGGTTTATATTCTGGTTTGGATTAAATTTTGTTGTACTGCACTAGTCTAGGTGCTAATTCAGTCAGAAAGTAAATGCTTTCTCATTCTGCGGTACCCAGGCTAAGCAAAACTCTCAGTGGCCGTGGTGCTTTTAATATGTTATATATTTACTGCTTATTTGTTACTTCTATCTCTAGGAAATATGATAATGTTAATAAATAAATAATACCATGTCATAATCTGTTAACTCACAATGTATAACATAGCTGAAAATTATTACAGTACAATTAAAATGCATGTATTATGACAAAAAAGAAATCATTTCCTTTTTAAAAAGTGTTTTAAAATTCTTTGAGAATGTCATAGATGAGCACAATGTACTTTGATCGTATCTGGCCTCAATTCATCCCCTCCTGCTCTTCCCAATCCCTCCATGTATTCCCCTCCGGATGTCATGTTCCATGGAGTCCCATACAGACCTGGAGCCATCCGCTGAAACACAGGCAACCTATCAGGCAGTGGACACACAACTAAAAAGATGCTTCTCCCTCCCCTAGGTAGCCATCAACTGCCCATGACGCCTGAGCCGCAGAGGTGCTCTCCCTACAATTATTTCCTAGACACCCGCTAGGTACCAGACGTTTTGCTGAATCTCAGAGTTGGCCATCAAACAAAGATTCTACCACCAAGAAGCCTGAAACCGGTGAAGGGAACCAAGTCAGGTAATGAAGATGGGAGGAGGGGCGCTCAGAGAGGAGCGCCCCCCAGCACAGGGGGACAGCAGGGAGGAAGCAGCCCCAATGTCCAGTACTAACAAATAAAACCCTTCACTCAGGCAGTGAACCTGTTTGTACCTTTTCTTCCTCCGGGTTGCGCCGAGGAGCCAAGCGTCCGAGAGAACTCGGGACCCCCCCCCTTCTGCCAAATCTGCAGTTTTCTTTGGGTGAACCCTGTGTATTGCTATCAGCGTGACAGATGTGGTGTTTGCTCGTTGCCTCCCTGGCTGCTTTGCAGCTCTGTCTATGGGGACAGGGAAGAGAGTAATGGGTTCCATGCTCAGCGCCTTGCTCAGCGCGGGGGGCCGTGGGCCCACGTTCTGCTTCCGACATCATCTGTCTCGCTCTAGAATGTCCCAGATGCCTGTTCTTGAGGTCTTTGTCATCTGCCAGACCAAGGCTTATTATTTATTCCTGGCAACTTGTCGGAAACAGTTTTCATTGAGTCGTTATTTAATTTAGAAGCCCATCTACTTGGCATGCTAGAAGGTGCTTAGCCTGGTTGTCTATAGAGACCTGGGGAGGGATTATTGGTGGCCTTCATCTTTAAAGTATCTACAGAGGCTGGCTGTATCTCACAGCGTCAGCCATGAAAATACTGGAAATATCTCTGCTTCTCCAGAGGAAAGGATTTACCCATGTAACAGCCCGTCCTCTCTCACCCGCCTGTGAGGAAAAAGCGCAAGGGTAGGGGAGACGGTGGCTGGGAAGCAGCAGCCACACAGAGCAAGGACTATTGGGGTGTGCCTTTGAAACTGCCCTTATCCGGCTGCGTGTTCCCACGGAGCCATGTTTCTACCCTAGCAGGCGCACTGAAGACACGGCTGCACACAGCTGCAGCCTGAGTGCCATGGTTAACTCACACGCTGCTTCGACCCTGTCCGTGGGGCCGCGGGTGTGATCGATTGACTGATTATGAAGGCTTTAAGGGCATGGCTTTGGGGCGAACCCAAAAGAGCAGGGCACCAGGCGCTTTGGGGTGGACGCTCAGCATTATCTGATGATTCTAAAAATGCTGTCTGTCTTGGTTAGGGGTTCTATTGCTGTGATGAAACACTATAACCAAAAGCATGTTAGGGAGGAGAGGGTTTATCCCGCTTACATTTCCACAGCGCTGTTCCTCATCAAAGGAAGGCAGGGTGTGGACTCAAGCGGGGTGGGAACCTGGCAGCAGGAGCTGATGGAGAGGCCATGGAGGGGTGCTGCTTACTGGCTTGCTTCCCATGGCTTGCTCAGTCTGCTATCTCATAGAACCCAGGACCACCAGCCCAGGGATGGCACCACCCACCATGGGCTGGGCCCTTCCCAATGATCACTAATTAAGAAAATGTCCTACAGGCTTGCCTGCAGCCTGGTCTTAAGGAAACATTTTCTTAATTGAGGCTCCCTCCTCTTAGATGACTTTAGCTTGTGTCAGATTGACATGAAAGTATCCAGCACCCAGTTCCATTGAGAGTGTAGCAAGGAGGCTCTATATACTACTTCCATGCGGGGCCAGCCCAGCATGTGCTAACCAGACTTCCTTCTCTGAGATGTTTAGGTATAGACAAGAGGAGGAGTTGACTATCGCTGGGACTAGCCTGTAACCTGTAGGTTCTGGGAACACTAGGCCACCTGAATGGAGACACCGGGACCACAAAGACAGAAAACTAACAACTAGGAAGAAGGTCAGCACCACAGCTACACCACATCCTCCAACCCCGCTCCGACTCTTGTTTCATGGGGTCTTCCCCACCACTGGGGGCGGGGGTGAGGATGGGTTTTTAAGGCAAGCCAGGGTGCTGTGAATCCAGGAGCTATCCTGTAGTCTGGTCCCTGCGTCTTCAGGACCACTGCTTGAATTTCAAAGCCACTGTACACCAATTCAGACAAATTGTCACAGTCTTACAGAAGGAAGCCTTGTTGTTTTTTTTTTTTAAAAAAAAAAAAAGAAAAGAAAGTATGCTGTGGGGTTGGAGAGATAGCTCAGTGGTTAAGAGCACTGGCTGTTCTTCCAGAGGACCCAGGTTCAATTCCCAGCATCTACATGGCAGTTCATATATGTCTGAAACTCCAGTACCAAGGGAACTGACACCCTCACCTCACAGCTCTACATGCAAGCAAAACACCAATGCACATAAACTAAAAACAAATAAATCATTTTTAAAAATGTATGCTTTCACAGCCCAGAGGCCAGGAGTCTGAGACCAAGGTCCCACAGGGTCCCAAACTAGCTGCTGTCCCTGTTCCTCCAGCTCTGGGTGGCTTTTTGTTTATCTCTCCAGGCAGCTCCATCCTCTAGGCTCTGCCACTGTCAAGAGCAGTAGGTCCTCCACTCCTCCTCCCGCTCCTCTGTGTCTCTTCCAAGGTCACTTGTCACTAGACTTACCCAATCTGGATGATGTAGGAGAGTCTTACCTCAAGCCTTCCAGGAATCTGCATGAAGACAGGGTTCACACCTGTACACAGGTGTGATGAGGACTCATCAATGTCAGCTTAACAGGATTTAGAAACATATAGGAGACCAAGGAAGTTTCCAGAAAAGTTCAATAAAGAGGGTGCTACACGCCTTTAATCCCAGCACTCGGAAGGCAGAGGTAGGCCTGGTCTACAGTGCTAGTTCCAGGACAGGCCCCAAAACTACAGAGAAACCCTGTCTCTGGGGAAAAAAAAAGATCGCCCTGAGTGTGTGGGGCACCATTTCAGGGCTGCAGGTCCTCGCTGCATTCCCCTCTCTGTCTCTCTGTCTTTCTCCTTCCCTCCCTCCTCTTTCCTCCTTCCTCCTCCTGCACCCTCTCACTCTCTCTCCTTCCTAACTACCGGTACAGGGTGACTAGCTGTCTCATGACCCTGTTGCCATGACTTCCCCACCATGATGGGCTCTACCCTCAAACTGGGAGTCAAAATAAGCATTTCTAAAACTGTGGAGATGCTCTGTGGTTACGAGCACTGGCTGCTTTTACAGAGGACCCAGGTTCAATCCCGATACTCACACAGCAACTCACAACAATCTATTATGCCAGTTCTAAGGAATCCAGTGCCCTCTTCTTGCCTCCACAAGTGCCAGGCATGCACATGGCGGACAGACATACATGTCAGAAAAACACCCGTGCACACAAAATAAAGTTTAAATTTAAAAATATATTAATTAATTAATTAATTAATTAGCCCTTCTTAAATTGTTTTTGTCTGGTATTTTGGCACAGCAACAAGGAAAGTGGCTAATACAGAAGGAGTGTGTGTGCGCGCGTGTGTGCGTGCGTGTGTGTGTGTGTGTGTGTGTGTGTGTGTGTGTGTGTGTGTGTGTGTATGAGATGTCCCAGTGTAGGGCCCTCTGTGTTACAGCCCAGAGAGTAGGCACTGGCCCGTATGCTGATGTGCAGCAGTCTCCTCTGAGACAAAACCTTTTGTCATGGAGGAAAACTCCTGAAGACAGGAAGTAAACAACTCAAAATACCTACAGGAAGTCCCTGAAACTGACCATATTCACTGGGCTCTTCCCTCCCCCAAGCACGGTAGAAACAGTAAATACTGTGAGGACACTCTCAGACACGCTGGGCTGCCTGGAAGAAGCACAAACCAAGAGAACTGCCTGGAAAGGACGCTCTCCAACCTGGCCAGCTGCCTGAAGGCTGTGCAGTATGCTCCAGGTTTCCAGCTTTTGCGAGCTGTCGCCCATGCAGGGTGGGCTTTTGGTGACACAGCTGCCTTTGAGTCATTTCTGCTCCCAAAAGTCAGCACCCCTCACCCATATTCCTGTAAGCAACACCAATTAAAGTCATTGATTCATCAAGATGGACTTCAGTAGTGTCCCAACTTTGGTCTGTTGTCAGGTCCCTAACTGGGGTGAGCAGATATCAGCTCCTGTTTCCCCAGGAAGTGTCACATAGCATATACTCCCCTAAGTGTCTTGGATTATTTTCTGTTGCTGTGATAAAACACCATAACCAAGGCATCTTACAGAAAGAGGGTTTACTTGGGGCTTACAGCTGCAGGGGTGTAGGAACCCACCACCATCGTGGCAGAGAGAAGGCTCAGGCAGGCATGGGACTGGTACAGGGGTGTAGGAGCCTGCCACTGTCACAGTAGAGAGCATGGCACAGGCAGGCATGGGACTGGTACAGAGGTGTAGGAGCCCGCCACTGTCACAGCAGAGAGCATGGCTCAGGCAGGCATGGTACTGGTGCAGCAGCAAAGAGTTTGCATTCTGATCCCCAAAAAGAAAGAACCTGATTGGACTCATGGCTTCTGAGGGCTGGAGTTCAAGATGGTAGAGCAGAGCATGGCAGCAGGAACAGCCAGGAGCCCACATCTGGATCTGAACGCAGGAGGCAGAGGCACCCTGCGAACGGCAATAGTCTTTTGAAGCCTCAAAGCTCACCCCAGGTGGCACACCTCTTCCAACAAGGCCACACCTCCTAATCCTTCCCAAACAGTTCCACTAAGTGGAGACCAAGTATTCAAGCATATGGGCCCATGGAGACTTCTCATCCAAACCCCCACAGAGGGACTCCTGTCACCCCAGCTTGAGCAGCTCCTGTATGGATAAGAGTCTATTCTGGACATGAAGAAAGTAATCAAATTCCTGTCTTCAAAAAGCTCCCATTCCAGTTGTAGACACACAAGAGGATCCTTAGCTGTCAGGGTCTCAGGTAAATACAAAAGCAAAACCAGTGGTCAGGAAGACCTGACTGAGATAAAAATTGCTCCAGAGAGGTACAGACTGGGGCCATTCAGCTACAGGCAGAGAACATCCTTGGCAACAACAACAGATGCAGAAACCCTGGGGTGTGGGCGTGAGAGGTTCTTCCAGGAATCCCTGTTTAATGCCCTCCTCTGAGATGAGCTCGGGGCTCCTCTCCTGTGCTCCTAGGTTCCCATCATCACACAGTGACTCTGAGAGACGTGCATCTTCTGTCCTCTCCCCGTGAGTCCCCAAAACATGGTGTTTCATAGCTGCACTAGGAATGTTTGAAAGATGGAAGAGAGAAAGTGGTGGAGAGGAGCCCCAAGGAGAAATGAAAATATCAATCAGGGCTGCTGAGACCAGGAACTTTCAGCAATCCCACACCCTGGGCCTCAGTCCCAGGTAGAGCTGACACAGAATTTCACACTTCAGAACAAGTCTTGGTTAGCCAAACCTGAGATCACATCAGGGTTGGGAACACTAGAGGACTATAGATGGAAGTTTCTGTCCCACCTGGTCCCAC
>PVIU01031636.1:0-14561 GCA_004026605.1 Ondatra zibethicus
AAAATCTCTTCTTCAAAGTAACATATCTTTTGATTTCAATTTTGAAGTCAAGGTATTTTCAAAATACCTATCTTGGATTAATTCAGCAGCATTTAAAAGCAAATATCTTTTAGCAGCTGTTGCTCCTTCCTCAGCATTCAAACAATTCAAACACAGCACAATAACATACAGTATCCAGATTCTCTGTGTGTTTTCCATCTTTATGTGGCTTTATTTTAAACTCTATTTATTTTATTTTTAATTTTTGGCTTTGAGACAGGGTTCTGTGTATTTTTGTCCTAGAACTCACTGTGTAGACCAGGCTGTCCTTGAACTCACAGAAATCTGCCTATCTCTGTCTCCCCAGTGCTGGGATTAAAGGTGTGTGCTATCACACCTTGAACTCACAGAGATCTGTCTGTATCTGCCTTCCAGGCATTGGGATTAAAGGTGTGTACCACCACACCCAACTACTCTCTTTCTTTTTTATTTTAAGGACTTTATCCTTTTTCTTTTCTCTCCCAAGCCTGCATATATTTTTAAACACACAATAAACCAGTTAGAGGTTTTCTTCATCTTTGAATTTATCTTTCCTGTATATCTCTCTCTTTTTCTGACCACATGAGTCTTTAATTTACTCAGCAATATGGGTAGGATTAGAGACATGGCTTTGACAGCTGAATCCAACCCATTCCATAGCTTTCTGCGATTCCAGCCTCATGGTGGAGGTACTGGCTGTAGCCATGTTTATTGCCACAACTCTATGGCATTTCAGGGTTCCTGCCAGCAAGCAAGCTGCAACAGTGTGCTCACAAACCACACTCAAATGCTCCGTAGTTGGACCACCTGCCTGAAACAGTCGGAGTTTGCCCTGGTAGGACAGCTCAGAAAGCTGACATTTTAAAACAGCGTGGCTTTTTTCCTGCTATGGTTGAAGACCAAAAATCATGTGGTTGGCTTTTCATAAATACTATGTAAGTGGTTCATGGCAGGACCTCTTAAAAGAGCTGCTAGGTTTTGTAGCTAAAGCTGAGTAAGGAAGCCTCTCTTAAATGAGAGCGCTTGCTTGACTCTAACAAGCAGAGCAGACCCAAGAAATTGCTGCTACCAAGAAACCATGCATAATGCTGTGATTTTGCAACTAGAATTACTTCCCAAGCTCTCTCAGGTTTTATGTGGATGCAGTTGTCAACGTGGGTGCCATTCTGTAACATGTGGGCCTACTTGTTGGAGTTTCTGTCCTGCCTGGTTCCCATAGTCATTAGGTCCCAAAGAAAATCACACAGAGTCTACATTAGGTTATAAACTGATTGGCCCATTAGCTCAGGCTTCGTATTAGCTCTTATAACTTATATAGCCCATTATCCTTATCTATGTTAGCCGCATGGCTCAGTACCTTTTTCAGCAGGGCAGGTCACATCCTGCTTCTTCCGTGGTCTGGGCAGGACTGCCGAGGGAGCTTCCTGCTTCCCAGAATTCTCCTATTCTCCTTGCCCCGCCTCTACTTCCTGTCTGGTTGTCCCACCTATACATCCTGCCTGGCTAATGGCCAATCAGCGTTTATTTAAAACATAATTGACAGAATATAGAATTGTCCTACACCACTAAGCGACATGTGAGAGAACCTCAGATGTGTTGTCAAGTGATCAAGAGATCTTATCCCAAGGAGCTGATGCCAGAATAAAATCGGGGAAAGGTGGGTCAAGAGTTACACAGTCCAAATTCCACGTCTTGGGAGGGGCTTCCTAGAGGCTGTATTTCTGCATTAGGGTTCAGCTGTATCACAGTTTGTAAGTTCCTTTATTATTCTATATAAAATGCTGCTTTGTATTAAGTATAAAGATTCCACATATATGTGGTTCCTTTCTATCAAATTGATTTTCATTATGATTAGTTTGGTACAGATGGAAAATCCATGTGGGAAAACTCTAAGCAGACACTGAGAATGAAGAGACAGCAACAAGACTGGCCTTGTTTTCTAGAAACACTTGCCCAACAGTTGCATAAGTGATTAGGACTCTACCCTCCACACACACACACACACACACACAGCAAAGGTCACATGTGGCCATTGCTGATGCGTTTCTGCTGTGTGTGTGACAGCAGCATCAGAGGCCCAGAATCCTCTTTCCAGTTGCTCCTCAATCTCCCTGACCTCTAGTCCCCTTCCCTCCCCTTGCATGGTCGCAAGGCAGGTGCTGCACGTCTAGGGCTGTGTGTTTGTTATCTAATCTAGGAGGTCACAAAGAAAGGATTTCACCCACTCAACCTCTACTGCAGACATCAACTCTCCCCACCCTTGCTTGAGTTTCATTGGCCAGGACTGTGCCCATGCGTCTGTTCTTCCCCTTTGAACTGCGATGTATAAAAATGGGGCAAGTTAAAAGATTTTTGGATTAAGTAACAAATAAAGATAAGGGAGCAGATTTAAAGAAGTGATCATGGAAAATGAAAGACTTTTCAAAAAGAAAAAGAATAGATTGAGAAAATAGTTGAAATGTAGAATAAAGCCTGGGGACATGCTAGGAGTTAGGGGCTGTCAAGCTCCACCGCAAACAAGGAAGCGTGATAAGAAAAACAGGAGCAAGACTGAAGTAGCACAGGTGGAAACCAAAGTAGAAGAGAACGTTAGAATGGAGAGAAAGGGACAGAGATCTACAGAGATCTCAGGAAGAGAAAAACACTGAATCTAGTGGTTAGGTCACTGACCTCTTCGGAAATCCTTAAGGAGGAGCTGAGAATATACTGAGTTGTCTCATCCAGCCTTGATTTGATGGTATGTGTCTAGTCTTATTACATCTTGTTATGCCATGTTTGGTTGCTATCCCTTGCTCTTTCTTTGAAGGGAAACAGGAGAAAGATGTTGGGGAGAGCGTGGGTGACTGGGAGAGCTGGGAGGAGTGGAGGGAGGGAAAACTGCAGTGGGGATGCAATGTGTTAGAGAAAAATAATAATAATAATAATAATAATAATAATAATAATAATAATAATATAGAACAGCTGAGAAATTAAAGAGCGTGAAGAAAGCATTGAGGCTGAATTGAAGCAGAGCTGGAAGGACTGGGTGCGAGCAGGTGAGCATGTGGAAAGTCTAAGTCTGTGTTGATCACATCTGTTCCTGTGTCGTAGGCCACTGGAGCAACTTGGCCGAGTTCCTGTAAATCTTGGAGTAGTGAGCAATAGGATTCCTGAAGACAGCACTAGCATCTCTGAGTAAATGTTTTAGATGAATTACACAAATTTTACTTTGTAGACCTCAGTTTGCAAACTTTCTTATGCAACATTATTTATGCTTCAATTCATTCTTTGGGTCAATTTCCAAGTGAAAAATAGTAGTATCCTTACCTTGGGTATAGATCATTTGAATACTAAGTGGGAAAACTATTTCCCATGATGCCTGTGGAGGGGGATTGTTTTTCATGAAGAGTGTCACTATGGCGCCTGCAGGCAAAAGGAGATCTGTGCTGTCTAGCTATCTTTTCCTAGTTACAGCATGGTCAGCAAAAATGTTTCTGACCAGGATACCAAGTAAACACAATAAACACATTCTATGAAAGGAATGACATTCAGCAGTGGGATAGGCGCCGTTTGCTTGAACCAGCTCGGTCACACTGCAGTTTGGTAAGCTCCCCATTTTATTACAAATCAACTTCTATATTTCATGTCTTTGAAAATATTCACTTAGGTGAGATTCCCTGGTAAATCCAGAGCCTTCACAAAAGTTACCCTTAGCATGAGAATGCACCATTGTGTCAAACGATGGCCTGACATCACTGGTAAGCCAGTGGTTTGGGGTTTATATCCAGGCTCTGCTGCTTGAATCTGTGAGCATGGGCCAGTTACTTAAGGACTCTAGATTTCCTTTTAGAAATGAGAAAGATGAGGGATAGCTGGATACTTTTGTAAAGATGAAATGAGATCATCACTGCAAACCTCTTACCGTGTGTCTGACAATCGCTGCTGCTTTCCTTGGAGGCTGTCTATTCTAAATTAAAACAATTATTGCATTTGTATATTCGAATAGGGCAGGACAAGTGTTCAGAGTGGCACCGGTTGAGGCCAGAGGACAACTTGCCAGGCCTGGTTCTCACCTTCCATCATGTTGTTCCAGGTTAAGCAAAGGGCATCCATCTTGGCAGCAAGCGTCTTTACCCCTGAGCCATCTCACTGGCCTCTCACTCTGCAATCTTTATCTGTACCTTCATTGTATCATCAACTTTAGAACGGTTTTTGTTTCGTTTTTGTTTGTTTTAGCACTAACCACAGAGACCTTCTTATTCAGGAATATGATCAAAGACAGTACTTCCCAAATGACTCTTTGTCTGGCATGCCTGAGTTCATGTGATATTGTTTATTTCAATCTCAGTTCTCAGTACATTTTCTAAGCTAGTTTCAAACTCATGAGTTTAAGGAAGCCTCCCTTTAACTTTAACTTCAGCCTCACATGTAGCTAGTAGCTGGAACTACAGGCATTTACTGTCATGCCCAGGTGTTTATATTTGAATATGTAATCATCCTGGTGCTGACCACCATAATAGCAAACCTTCCATACACTGTGCTCTATCACCGACCACTAAACAGAGGTGTGATGGGATATCAAGTCGTCTGGTGTTCTCTGGCACATTTGTTCACTTAACCTTCATAATATCTCAGTAGGGGAGAGACACCTTCGGCCCATTTTCATTTTCTAGATGAGACTGAGGCAGAGGCAGAGAAATAAATAACCCGCCCCAGCATCATGAAGCTAGCTAAGCTCTGAGGAGCCGCTCAGCTCCAGATCCTGGGCTCTGAGAGTAAGCACAATGCTAATCAAACTCATTGTGCATATATGTGCTGATTTTCCCACACACATGTTTTTCCTTATATATTTTAAGCCTCAATGAGAACAACTCCAATTATTTCACAGAAAAATATGTTTATCTCTAAGTATTTGAGACTTACTGTCTCAGGCTTTCAGAACTTTAAAAGGTCAAAAGTTACTAGTTCTGTTCATATTCTCACCTTTGACTCTAAGAAAGGGCACTAATCTGTTAAATGTAGATGCCGAGATAGAAGTCATGGCACACATGGGCCTTGGCCCTTCAGTCAACCTCCGTTCACTATGCCACACCACCCAAAGTCAGACGTGCAGAACGGTCGTGGTGAGAGTCAGCACCTATTGGGAGAGAGCCCTGCTCTGGCAAAGAGATGGCTCAGTTGAAAACTGTTTCTGTTTCATGTCCAGAAGCCCTTACATGTGTGCACACCTTCATTTGTTTATTTGGTAGGTGGAGCAGAAGCTAAATTCTTGGTTCACAGTGTGCAAAACTAAGCAAACAATTAGGAGGTTCTGTGTGGAGGCATCAAGAAAGGTGCAGTAGTGAACACACCAGGGTTGTTGCTTCTGGCCCGATACTGAGCTTACTGGCTCCCCCTGGAGAGAGAGAGAGAACTCCTGAGCACCATGGGCAGTTCCCATCAACTCTACTCTTTATTCTTCTGAGGCACACATTCCCAGCAGAGGTCAGAAGCCACATTGGAAATGCCTTTAGGACTTAGTGAGGGAGGCCTGCCTGGTAATCACTTCTGTCCTGCTTTCCCTTTCTTAAAAATTTCTGTGGCAGGACCAATGGCAGGTCCTATTCTCTGCCTGTCTTAGTCCCACCTTTTCTTCCTTTCTTCCTTCCTTCCTTTCTTTCCTCTCTCTCTCTTTGAGTGCATAGAATTATGTTATACAGATCTTATGGTTTGAGGGATCAGTAAGTCTGAACCCCTTTTTATTATTAGTGCCCTTTGCTTTAAAGGAAGGCGGTGACACATGGGGACTAAGTGTGCTGGTCACTGCACCTCAGGATGGGAGGCGGGGTGGGATTTCAAAGCAACTACTGGACAAAGTCCCAGGCTGGGAACTATCATAAAGATAGACACTGAGAGTTAATAAATAGGTTTGAGCATTGACCAGGTGTTTGCACTTTTAACCCTTTAACTTCCTAAATGCTACCATTGTTTAAGCTACTATTATGTGCCTACTGGTATATCACAGAGTTCTCTCCTAAATTTTCTAGACCTGTGGCTGAAGGAACAGTGAGAATCAATCTGACCCGGATCTAAGGTTTTAGTTTTTTCATTGTGAAAATATTGTCAGGGGAAGCTTTCTTTGGGATGTGATGGGGGAGTTTCACCAATTATTTGAGAAGAATTAAGAGCAGGTACAACAAAGAAGAGATAAACACAAAGCAGAAAAGAGTAATTGTAGTTCTCGTATCAAGCGTGGACAAACGTAGGCGACTGCAGACAGTAGGTGTGTGAGCATCTTCTACAGTTCCTTACTTTCTTCCTTTGTTTTGTTTTTTATTTCTTTGGTTTGGTTTTTATTTCTTTAACTTTCCCACACTTATCCAGTTCTCCTTCTCTCCTTCTTGTCTTTCGTCATCCCTCCTCCTTCTCCCCCTGCCTCCCCCCACTTCTGCTCTCACCATTGTTTTTGGAGAAATTTCCAAGAGCTCCACCCCAGCACACATGCAGCGCCTGTCGCTACCTCTGTGCCCCTCTGGGAATGCACCTCTCCATTCTTCTTCTTTCAGCCGTTCTCTTCTCTGTCCCTATACTGTTTGCACAAAATGTATCTCAGCAATTCCCACTGAATAAAATTCTGTTTCTCATGCACAGTCCTAGCTGGATGGCATGCCTTTAAAGCACTTTTTGTATGTTTGCTTGCTTCAATGTCCTTCGTATTATATGTCTTTTGGAAGAGCAAAGAATTTACTCAGTTGCTTTTCTTGGTAATAGTGATATTTTATGTAGATTTCAGTTGTTACACATATTAAAAGGGGGAAGACACCGTGGTGGTTTGAATAGGAATGGATCCCATAGACTCATGTGTTTGAATGCTCAGCCCATTGGAAATGGCACTATTAGGAGGTATAGCCCTGCTGGAAGAAGTGTATCACTGTGGGGGTGGGTTTGAGTCTCATATTCTAAAGTTACACCCTGTATGGAAACAGTTCACTTCCTGTTTCCTGTGGATCAGGATGTAGAACTTTCAACTACCTCTCAAGCACCATGTCCACCTGCATGCTGTCTTGCTTCCTGCCTTGATGATAATGGACTAAACCTCTGAAACTGTAAGCCAGCCACAATTAAATGTTTTCCTTTATAAGGGTTGCTATGGTTATAGTGTCTCTTCACAGCAATAGAAACCCTGACCAAGACAGACACTATTGCTAATATTTCATGACTAGGGGACTAAGCATACTATGAGCAAGAATACACACTGAATGATAGAAATAAAAAGTTATTGCTTGGTTTTGAAGACAATGTATTCACATTTTAAAAAAATTATCTGTGTTGGTTTGTATTTTATTTTTGGCTGATAAACATAATGGCATATATTTGTTTTGTTTAGTGTAAGCTTTGACGTGTCTCCCTATTGTAGAATGTGGAAAAGACAGATTTTAGCACAATATTTGAAAACCAGAGGAAGAGAGTCATTACTTGACACCAAACCATTTATTGTATTTACTTGATGTGTTGAGCTTAAGACACATATAAGAAAATAATAATCTGTGTTCATCACAGTAATAAAGGGACTGATTTTGTTTTAGAGAGCTGTCTTAGATTTGTAGACAATTCCTGTTGTTTAATCTCAGGCACTTTACTAACTACATAGGCCATGTATAATTCATGCTGGTGAAAAGTGAGCTTTTGTATTTGTGGATAGCTCAGAACAGAGAGGTTGAAAGTGCGACACTTAGTAGGCCTTTTATTTGTTCACTATCGAAGCCTGGCACATAATCCTTCCAACTCACCTTTTCAGGAGTTTAATGTCATTATCCAAAAATTAACTTCATAAGAGAAATCATAGTCCGTCTGTCTCTGAGAACAGACTAGAACTCACCCAGATTCACAAACTATATACACCATCGTAGCAGGGTGAGGTGTCCAGCCAACTGTAGTGGCAGGGCCATACCATATGGCACATTCTCAGCTTTGAGCCTAGCACCCCTGATGTGACTCATCATGGCTGGTGACTTCTACGTTAGTTTTATACAATAAAGGATGATGTTAATACAGTGCCTAGAATGAAGCAAATGTAACTTTGAGTCTTGACTCCAGAATTCTGATTCTGTGACCTTCGGCAAATTTGACATCACTAATTCTCCAGTTTTCTCTTCTTTGAGATGTGGGCGGCAATAAGATGCTCCTCATCTGCTGTAAGTAATAAATAATAAGTCAAACGGAGCCCTGGGAAAGTTCCTGAAATACCAGTGACTCTACACATATAACTACCTTTATTATTCTTATATAACATCTGATAACATCTAATAGGTAAAAGCTGGGTTAGAAGTTGGGGGCATTTTCAAGTCACTGCTCGGTAAAGATAACATTCGTCCATCTTCTGTTTCCCTCCTGAGGTCAAATAAGAAGTCCTCTAATTACAGATGTGTGCATGCACACACATGCACACGCACACACACCTCCTCTTTTGTATGTCTACATACTCAATTTAAAATGAATGATAGGCAAAAAACCACTAGAAGCATTGCAAATATTGATGACCATTTTCTCGTACAACAGAAACTAATGGAATTTGTGGGAGGGAGGACTGGAAGCTTTGGAGGAAGGTTTGTGCAGAGAGAACGATCTTCAGAGATTCTAGAGGAAAACATGAAGGAGGTTATTAGTTATGCAATCAGCATTTTCTCTGAAAGTAGAAGCATGACATGGATATATTACTAATAATAATCATAATTGTACCAAAAGTGTTTCAAAATTTATTTCACATGTATTTATTCGTTCATACCTCTGCGTCCCTTTGACTTTATGTTGGGAATTCCAGGAGTGGTCTGTTGAGGACCGGCATCAACAAATCACCTCTTACCAGTGTAGGGGCATGGGCATAAAACAATAAGACAGAAAACATAGGACAGTATCAGGAGGGAGTTTCAGGGATTCCTGAGATCCTGAAAATCACCTGCGTTTATTTTTCCCCAGCTTTTATACCCAAAGTAAACTAGGGGAGAGGTAACAAAAGGCTTTATTAGCATGCTATAAAAGATTAACTCCCAGGTTCAACTCTGAGACTTCCCATTGTAAGCATTCTGTTGCCTAGGTAGCGAGATGCCCAAATCACGTCTACTGAGTCACCTACCTTGAAGACAGCTCTTCCCCAGGTGATTTCATAGTTACAAAAGGAAGGAGCAGAAGTGCATTTGCATATCCTGACCCCCTGTCAGGATGGCACCGAGCTATCTTAACTTCAAACAGGGCGAGGCAGCCACCTCCTGAGTTAGGAGGTGCAGTTAGGCCTGTTAGTCTCCAAAACTCTCTGACCTTCAGACAAAGTGAATGGGCCTGCATTTCTTGGCCTCCACAGTAGTCTATCAGTGTTGATAGACACAGAAGAGCTGTGCACCACAACCTCCCACACTACAGGAGTGCGACATGAATTGAGGGCATTAACTACTGACAGGTGTGTTGATGGTTTTTTGGTTGCTGTCATAAACACCATGATCAAAGCCAACTTGAGAAAGAAAGTTTCTTTCAGCTTACAGGTTATAGTCCATCACGAAGGAAGTCAAGGTAAGAACTCCAGGCAGGAACTGAAGCAGACACTATGGAGGAGTGCTGCTGACTGGCTTGCTTCTCGTGCCTTTTACACGTGATTGTTTTTATAAGCACCCAGGACCATCTCTCAAGGAGTGAGACCACCCACAGTGAGCTGGTACCTTCCACATCAATCACTAATCAAAAAAATGCCTTGTAGGCTTGTCTACAGGCTAGTATGATATTGGTACTTTATCTGATGGGGTTACCTCTTCTTAGATGACCTTAGATTATATCGAATCAATAAAAAAGTAACTAGCAGAGCAGGTAATTAAGTAAAGAGGTCCTTCCCAACTCAATCCTTTAAACAACCAAAGTGCATAATGTTTGTTTTCTTTTTAGGATTTTATTTTTATTTTCAATTTTATTTGAGTGCTTGTGTGTGTGTGAATATATAAAAATGGGCGCTGTGCCTAGGGAGGCGTTGGCTGCTCTGGAGCTGGAATTACTAGCAGTTGTAAATGGCCTGATGTGAGACCTGAACTTGGATCCCCTGCAAGAGCAATATGTATTATCTACTGAGCAATCTCTCTAGCCCCATATTGGTTGCTTCTAAGTGTGATTCTCTAGTGTCTCCTATAGCAAATTGTTGACTCTTTATAACATTTATAAAATTGTGCTGAGCCAATTATTTGACCTCGTTGGTTGTAAATATGTCCAACACAATGGATCAGTTAATATTTAAGTTTTGGCAAGCAATGGTGGTATACATATAACCCAGTATTCAGGAGGCTAAGCAGGAGGAACATGAGACTGGGGACAGTAAGCATAAGATTTTGTCTTTAAAACATTTTTTTTCTTTTTAATCTTGTATTTCCTTGATGCTTTGGATTTAAATTCAATGACCAAGGCCTGGAGTTGATGACTTTGTGGAGAAGAGTACTAGCTGCTCATCTAAAGGACCCAGGGTCAATTCCCAGCACCACGTGATGCTTCAAAATCATTTGTAACGCCAGTCCCAGAGGAAATATGATACCCACTTATGGATGCTGTGGGCACTGTCCACAAATGTTCTCAGACATACATGCAGATGCAGTCAAAATACCCATATATATATACACACATATATATATACACACTCACACACATATATACATATGTATATTTAATGACTGAAAAGATAGAAATCTCTCTTGTTTTTGCACACCAATTTATGAGTCAGAGTTAATGTTTATAGTCAATCTTAAGGCACAAGGGGGAATTATTTTCCTTCATATCCATTGTTGTGTCCCAGAAAATCAAACCTCCTATATAAACTCATGCAGTCATATGGCCTGGGTACACTAAAATGCTCACACGACTCCCAGGAGAATAGTGTGTGTTTCTCTTTCTGTCGGATGAAGGTGCAGCTAGTGGCTTCTCAGAAAAGTACTGCAACATGTTCGCTCACAGTTTATTCTTCATTATTTGAATTCAGTAATTCAAAAGAAGGAGCAGGTCTTGCTCATATCCCGTGGGAGAGAAGAGACATCACAATTTTCGACTTAAAATTGAAAATGTGCTCCCTCTCTTGAATAGAGTTGTGAAAGTTGACTATCTCAGGACCTGTGTCTATCAGTTCCAAGGAATTCAGTGATACCCAAAATGCCAAGAATCATTGAGAAACGTGTACATACACATAGTCAAAGATTGGAGACATAACCCCTTTGACTTCCAATTAGAAGTTTTAGATATTCCATCTTCTACCTCCCCTCCAGCCTCCTCCGGTCGTCCCGGATGAAGCTGCGGTGGGGCTAACCCTTCCAGGTGTCAGTGTGTTTATATTCCCGTGATTCACACTATGTTTTCAAGGTGGCTGTGTTTTCTCCTATGTGTTTTCTGAATCATCGAAGGTGTGTAGACTCTTTGATCGTTGAAGTGCTTTCATTAGGTACTCATTGAGTGACAAATTCATCCTGTAGAAATAAATAGCTGGAGCAGATCTCAGAGCTGCCGGAAAGAATGCGCTCATTGTGCCAAAGTTTTCACCTGTGCCTGGAAGGAAGGAAGCTAGCCCATTCTACTAGTCACTTCTTTAATAACTGGTCGGTGATACGGACTCAACGTCAGGGTGCCAAACAGCTTGACCAGAGTATCTTCACTTCACAGCGTCAAGACAGGATTTCGTGACCTCGAACAATTGATCAAGAAATCCAGTTTACTATTTTCTGAATTCTTATTTTTTTTTTTTTAACAAACAAGCCAGGAGTTTAGTTTGCCTTTTCCTTCCACCACCCAAACCCATCATTCTCTCCACATGTCTGCGCCCTACTCTGGACTCTCTGATTATTGCCTCCAAGACCTCTGCTGTGAATCTGACTTTGGCTCTAGGCAGCATGAGCCCTTTCTGGGGATGAGAATGTGGAAGGCGAGCAAAGCTGGGCTGTTGACCATCCCACCCCAGCTTAGTTCCCCTCTCTAGGGATCCCACCCCAGCTTAGCTCCCCTCTCTAGGGGTCTAGCTGATTTCCCTCTCCTGCTACTGTTCCCCTTGGGGCTGATCGATGCATTCCTCACTCACTCTCTCAACAAATCTCTTGTTAACCTGTCTCTGTCCTTTATACCTTTCCCCTAGTGACAGGGTAAACTGACCAGGAGGCTCCAGTCTTTACTGATTCACTAATCCCTTCTATATCTCTTGTCCTTCCTCTCTTTTATAGACAATCCTTTCCTTTAATCTTTTATTGTTTAACCATTTTGAGTGTTAGAGCAAGAGGGACTTGCTTGTAGCCTGTAAAAATATTGGCTTGTTACATATCTTCTTGTTTATGGTGACACCTACAAGCTTCTATTATCTTCTTTATTTTTGCCATTGTGAGTTTTGATAAATCCTCTATAAGATGTATTATTATTCTAGGGTGCTTTAAAAGTCTGTTGAATTGATTTGAACACACACTAGATTCTTTTATTTTCACTGTATCAAGCAGTGTGGTAAACTGCACATCGATTACAGAGTGGCAGTTTCCTCACATAAACTAACAGTCAAATATATAATTATGTTTCACCTTCTCAATTATATGACCTACTCTAGCTGTCCTTGTTCTAAAACTTAATCATAGGAGTTTTAAACCAGAGATAGTTGCTTCTAGCAGTATTTATTTTTAATATTTATGGCAATTTTATAGCTGTTATTTTTCTGGTGGTGGGAAAACACTTTCAAAAATTATTGCCAGATTGAGGTCATTGTAGGCTCAATTCATCTGATCAAGATGATCCTAAGGTCATTTGAAGTTACCATGAGTGAGAAAAAATAATTGATTATTTTGGCATATATTAAACCACTGAAAATTGTATTTTTTAAAAAAAATCATGATATATGATTGAGAACATTATTTTGTGGTTTTATGACTTGCTGGATCTTGGCTGCTTTTGCAGGAGCATGTGTTATACTCAGCGGCTCTGGGAATGACTGATTTTGTGAATACACATTGCATTTAATTGATGTAGCTCATGCTTGAAATAAATGTTCTTGTGGTGTCAAGTGTGACCCTCTCTAGATTATTCAACACTGCCCACGTCCAAGTGTGAAAGCAGGGCACCTGAAAACGGCAGGGGCTCCCCCAAGAAATGCTGCAGACCGTTTTCTTTGTATCTCCTACACCTAGCACTGATGGGCTGTTTTCACGGCGGTAAATCATCTCTGCGGAGAACATAAATAGTAGTCTTTCTTCCCTGCTAATACCCGCTCTTCCTCCCCCGTGGTCTCCGTTGATTTTTGCATCCATGTCTTTCTAGCAGAGTGAGAGGGCTAGGCTCAGTGGGAAACACACATGAAATGGTTCTAGTTTTCACCAGTCCTTGCTCTCCTGCTGTGTTATGTCAAATTCATCTTTCCAGCTGGGTAACAGATCCCTTAGCAACATCCTAGGCAGATTAGACAACTTTCAAGTCATTGTTCACAACTCACATTCTGCCTAGTTGAAAACTCCAGTGTCGTTTCTTATGTAGAAATTTCACCATTACAGGCTTTTTGATTTCTGAGGACGCATTGGCCTAGCTTTCTCATCGCTTCTTCCTCTTCCGGGGAAAATTTGGTAGCGGACTTCTGGACTCTTTCTTCCCCTTCTTTTTCTTGTATGGAGAGGCTGGAAGTAAGCGAAGGGGACAAACAAGACCAGGAATCATTCCATTACTGGGAGTGTTGCATTTGTGGGATTATTGTTGCTTTCTGCAATCATCTGAACTAGATCTCAGATGTAGTTCATGTTGTAGGAATGCCAGAGTCCACGGCTATGAGCTCAAGCGGCACAGGGCCCACCCAGCTTTCTTCGTAGACGCCCACTTCCCACCGATATGTGACGCGAGAGCAAGATGCTGTGCTGAGAGCATTGCTGTGTTTTGTCACCTGATTTCTTTTCAGTTTGCTTTGCAGTTTTCTCATCCTAGATAAAATCCAGGCTGATCAGGAGAGCACTGCGTGCGTGGAAGCAAGTAAGAATTATCATTTCCATCGCCCAGCGCTTTGGCAAAATGTCTAAGCACCCCAAGCGCTGGTTCTTCCTCATGCCAGGGCCACGGATGTGCCATCAAGCTCCCAAGCAACTTATACACAGCCACCCAGGGCCCTCAAGCCCTATGTGACCTACGTGCAGCGCAGTCACGTGATCTGCATAAGCACCTACATAAGTCCCTATGCGCATGTGCTAGGCAGCCTTTAAAAGCTGGACACGCCCACTTCAGGCTCTCTTCCTGTACCATCTTCCTTAGTGCTGCGCATGTGTCTTTCTCTCTCTCAATAAACTCTTAAATGGGGTTTCGTTGTGTGTCTTGTGATCTGTTCTTGCTAGCACCTGGTAATTTCAGTTAGTGTTTCCAACACCATTAGCTGTTGCCTCCCATCAGGGCAATAGCTTGGGGCAAGAATGCAGGGCTTTGGTGATTTTCTCTGTGTCTTTTACAGTTAAGTAAGGGGACTTTTAAAGCTACTGTGAATTTTCTTTTCCTTTATTTTTTTATTTTTAAAACAATATTATTTTACATACCAAGCCCAGTTCCCTCTCTTTCCTGGCCTTCCACTC
>PVIU01031637.1:0-14542 GCA_004026605.1 Ondatra zibethicus
GGGGCTCAATCCATTGCTCTGATGTGAATGTGGGTCTCTGTCTCTATCTCCATCCATCGGATGAAATTTCTCCCACCTCTATCCCCGCCCCTGGCTTCCAACTTTTGCTTGATGATCCTGTTTGCTTCCAACTTCCAGGAGGTTCTGTGTATGCTTTCTTTGGGTTCACCTAGGTATCATACTACAAAAGCATTTGTGCAACTATGTTCATAGCAGCATTGTTTGTAATAGGCAGAACCTGGAAACAACCTAGGTGCCCCTCAATGGAAGAATGGATCAAGAAAGTGTGGATTATATACTCATTAGAATAGTACTCAGTGGTAAAAAACAAGGACATCTTGAAGTTTGCATGCAAATGGATGGAAATAGAAAACGCTATCCTGAGTGAGGTAACCCAAACCCAGAAAGATGATTATGGTATGTACTCACTCATTAGTGGACCCTAGCTATAAAATAAAGGTCACCAAGCACTTAGCTCGCAATCCCAGAGAAGCTGAATACCTAGGTGAACCCAAAGAAAAAGTACATGTTTTTTTTAAAAAAGGAAATGGACCTAAGAAATAAGTGGGCATAGCTATCCTAATATCTAATGAAATAGATTTCAAACTAAAATCAATCAGAGGAGATGGAGAAGGACACTTTATACTCATAAGAGGAACAACCCATCAAGATGAAGTCTCAATCCTGAACATCTATGCCCCTAATAGAAGAGCACCCACATATGTAAAAGAAACATTACTGAAGCTTAAATTGCACATCAAGCCCCACACTCCAATATTAGGGGACTTCAGCATTCTACTTTTGCAAATGGACAGGTCGACCAGACAGACAATGAACAGAGAAATAAGAGAAGTAACAGATGTCATGAATCAAATGGTCTACACAGACACATATAGACCAGTCCACCAAAGACAAAAGAATATACCTTCTTCTCAGGACCTCATGGAACCTTCTCTAAAATTGACCACATACTCTGTAACAGAGAAAACCCCCACAAATTGTTTTTTTTTTTTTTTTTTTACAAAAAAAATTTGAAGTAACCCACTGTATCTTATCAGTTTGCCATGGTTTAAAGTTAGAATTTAAGAACAACACTACTCTACAAAATCATGGAAATTGAACAGTGAATTACTGAACCACTCCTGGGTCAAGGAAGAAATGAAGAAAGAAATTAAAGACTTCCTAGAATTCTGTAAAAATGAAGGCACAGCATACCCAACCCTATGGGACACTATGAAAGCAGTGCTAAAAGGAAAGCACATAGCACTAAGTGTCTACATAAAGAAAGTGGAGAAATCTCACACCAGTGACTTAACAGCACAGCTGAGAGCTCTAGAACAAAAAGAAGCAGACACACTCAGGAGAAGTAGAAGACAGGAAATAATCAAATTGAGGGCTGAAATCAATAAAATAGAAACAAAACAATACAAAGAATCAATGAGTCAGGGAACTAGTTCTTTGATTAAATCAACACTTATCCAAACTAATCAAAAGGCTGGGAGAGAACATACAAATTAACAAAATCAGAAATTGTTGATGAATTGGGCTGGCACAAATAAATAACCAAGGAATGGGTATTTTTAATGACTGAAAAGGGGGAAAACTCACGCTACAAGGATGGGAGGTCCGGAGGTCCGAAGACACCACATGGAGAGAGAGAGCACACCTGTGTTCCCTCCGTTTATCTAACTGGGGGATCAGGTAGCCACACCCGAACTGGATGTGATTGGCTGATAATTTCCTCTATCATCACCCCCTTTTGTCTAAATAAGATCGATCCAAACCCAACACAGCTATATACAATAGGAAGAGATACCAAATATAAAATTACAAACAATAAACAATATTAAGTAAGGAATGTTAACAAAAGTTTTACTAAACATTCTATTTTAAGGAGTCTAACTATTTATATTGAAATTAAGCTTGTCTAAATTGTGAGGAAGGTAACTACAATTATTTAATCTTTAACTCCATCAAAGATCTGAGAAGGGAAACAATATTACTTGAGTGGACAGGAAGTGTAATCAAGAAACTTCCAAAATGTGCAACAAATAACAGAGACAACTGACAACCTGGACAATCACTGAAAGCCTCATTTGTAATGTTAAAGCGACCAATTTTGGCTAAGGCCTAAAATAAGGGACATACCATTTTTAAAGGCAAGAAACTTTTAAAAACTATCTTATCCTGTTTGGTAGGATATGACAGTTTTGTTTTATCCATTTATGGATACTCTGTATCTCTGTCAGTGGTTGAAGTATGGGCATTTCTTTGCCCAAAGGACAGTTCTGCCAAAAAGAAAGGCTCCAGGTGGAATGTCTCTGTTGCTCAACATTCTCTTGGAAATAGATTGGTGTTGCCAAGAGTGATTGTGTCTCATTGTCACAAAACTACGAAACTCTAAATTAGATTAAAGGTATTTTTTTTACAGCTCCTTGAAGAGGTTGATTATCTATCTATACTCAATATAATATCTTTGTATCTAAAAAACCTGATTAGTCTAATTATAAATATAACAAACATAGATGACTATAGATCTATAATTCTCAATACCTATCTAACTTAAAGATAAGACAATAAACAACTGTGCAATAAATGAGGACAATGACTTTTAAATATAAACAATGTATAAGTATCTTAATTGGAGGTAATAATGTACATTGCGGTATGGTAAATATATATATACATATATATATCAATACATAAGCAATGTTTCAAACAGAGGTAGAAGCATACATGCATACAGTATGTAATATAATTTAACTTTGTATCAATATACAAAAACCTATACCAATATAATTGTCTAAAAACATTAACTCACAAATACAATCTATTATCCCATCATCCAAGTATCCTTCTTTTTTTTCCAGGATCCCTGAGCCTATAAAATTCCTCCCCATCCCTCAGCCATATTCCAATTATAATCAACCCCTAAATGATGTCCCTAAGCCTGAGGGCAAACTTTGCTGGGAGAGGGGACGGACGTCATCCTCTAAACAACAGACACTGAGAGCACTCAGAGAATCACTAGGTCATACTAAAAAAAGCAGTACTCCACAAAACTGGAAAATGTAAAAGAAATGGACAATTTTCTAGATAGATAACATATACCAAAATTAAATCAGGAGCAGGTCAACAATTGAAATAGACCTATGAACTGCAAGGAAATAGAAGAAGTCATCAAAAGTCTCCCAGCCAAAAAAAAGCCCAGGGCTAAATGGTTTTACTGCAGAAATCTACCAGAACATCCAAGTAGAGTAATTATCTATACTCTTCAAAGTGTTCCACATAATAGAAACAGAACAAATATTGCCAAACACTTTTTATGAGGCTGAATTTACCCTGATACTGAAACCACACAAAGGCTCAACTAAGAAAGAGAATTATAGAACAATCTCATTCATAAACATAGATGCAAAAATACTTAATAAATTACTGCCAAACCAAATCCAAGAACACATTAAAAAATCATCCACCATGATGATTCTATAAAAATATGATAAAAAAGCTGAGAAAAAAATCTGAAAAACATCACCTTTTATAAATAGCCAGAAATAACATAAAATATCTTGCAGTAACTCTAACCAAAGAAGTGAAAGACCGGTATGACAAGAACTTTAAGTCGTTGAAGAAAGAAATTGAAGAAGATACCAGAAAATGGAAAGCTCTCCCATGCTCTTGGATAGGTAGGATCAACATAATAAAAATGGCAATCCTACCAAAAGCAATCTATAGATTTAATGCAATTCCCATTAAAATCCTAACACAATTCTTCCAGACCTGGAAAGAACAATAACCAATTTCATGTGGATAACCAAAGAAACCTAGGGTAGCCAAAACAATCCTGCCAAAAAAAGAATTTCCAAAGGCAACACCATCGCTGACATCAAGCTCTTTTACAGAGGTACAATATTAAAACAACTTGGTATTGGCATAAAAACAGAGAGGTTGACCAATGGAATCAAATCAAAGACCGGATATAAATCCACACACCTATGAAAACCTGATTTTTGACAAAGAAGCTAAAATTATACAATGGAAAAAAAGAAAGTATCTTCAACAAATGGTGCTCGCATAACTGGATGTCAATATGTAGAAGAATGAAAATAGATCCCTATCTATCCCCATGCACAAAACTCAAGTTGAAATGGACTAAATGCCTCAATAAAAATCCAACCATATTGAACCTAATAGAAGAGAAAGTGGGTAGTAGCCTTCAATGCATGGACACAGAATGCCACTTTCTAAATATAACCCCAGTAGCACAGACACTGAGAGCAGCAATAAATAAATGGGACCTACTGGAACTGAGAAACTTCTGTAAAGCAAAGGACATAGTCAATAAGACAAAAAAGGCAGCCTACTGAATGGTGAAAGATATTCACCTACTCCACATCAGACAAAGGACTTATCTCCAAAATATATAAAGAACTCAAGAAATATCAACATTCTATATAACCCAATTAAAATATGGAGTACTGAACTAAACAGAGAATTCTCGAAAGAAGAATCTCTTGGCCGAAAGACATTTAAGAAAATATTCAATATCCTTAGCCATCAGGGAATGCAAATCAAAACAACTCTGAGATTCCATCTTACTCCTGTCAGAATGGCTAAGATCAAAACACAAATGATAGCCTATGCTGAAGAAGATTTAGAATAAGGAAAACATTCATTCATTGCTGGTGGAATACAAACTTGTACAACCACTTTGAAAATTAGTATGGCAGTTTCTCAGAAAATTGGGAATCAACCTACCTCAGAAACCAGCAATACTACTCTTGGGAATATACCCAAAAGATGCTCAATCATACTACAAAGACATTTTTCAATTCTGTTCATAGCAGCATTATTTGTAATAACCGGAACCTGGAAACAACCTAGATCCCCATCAAATGAAGAATGGATAAAGAAAATGTGGCACATTTACACATTAGGGTACTACTCTGCAGCAAAAATCAATGGCATCTTGAATTCTGCATGCAAGTGGATAGAACTAGAAAATACTATCCTGAGTAAGGTATCCCTCACCCAAAAAGATGAATATGGTATATAATTGCTCATAAATGGATAATAGCTATAAACAAAGGGATATCTTGAACTCTAAGAAAAACATATATAGATCCACCTGGAAAGTCAAAATAGACAAGATTGGCTGACAAATTTGTGAGCTTGGGAATGGCAGAGAAGGGAGGGTGGGAAGGGAAGAGGAGAGAAGGAGAGGGGAGGAATCCTTGAAGGAATGGGATAGTGGAGATCCAGTAAAGACAGAGATGAGAGCAAGAGAAGAGATATCTTGATTGAGGGAGTCATTTTGCAGAATCCTGGCTCTAGAGAAATTCCCAGGAATCCACAAGGATGATCCACCTAAGACCCTAAGCAACAGAGGAGATGGTGGCTGAACTGGCCTTGCCCTGTAGTCAGACTGATGAATATGTTAAATGTCACCATAGAACCTTCATTCAACAACTGATGGAAACAGAGGCAGAGACCTGCATCAGAGCACTGGACTGAGCTCCCAAAGTCCAGCTGATGCATGGGAAAAATGAGAATATAAGCAAAGAGGTCAAGGCCATGATGGGCACACCCACTGAAACAGTCTACCTGAGCTAATGGAAGTTCACCAACACCAGCCGAACTGGGAAAGAACAAATATAGGATCAAACTTGTCTCTCTGAATGTGGTTATATGGATGGGCCTGACTGAGTGGTTACTGACAGTGGCAGCAGGATTTATCACTACTGCTTCTACTGGTTTTTTGGGAACCTATTTTCTTTGGGTGGATCCCTTGCCCAGCCTACATACAGTAGGGAGGGCCTTGGTCCTTTCTCAAAGAGATGTGTCTTACTCTTTCTGAGTAGTGGGTGGTGGTGGGGTTGGGGGTAGGTTGAGGGAATGAAAGGAGGGGAAGGAGTGGGAATTTGGATTGGTATGTATAATGAACAAAGATTGTTTTCCTTTTTAAAAATTAAAAAATTAAAAAGTAAAGTCTTTAAAGAGACAAAGTACAGAAAGCTGTTGATTAAAAAGTAAAAAAAAAGTTAAGCCACCTAAAAATGGAAACTATACAGAATCTGTATTATGCATATTATTGTGTTTTTCTTTGAATTCTTTTTTTACTGTGAATGAGCTAAGTACAGAGAGACATTTCATTGTACAGGCTGCTAAGTTAAACCAACGTATATATTTTAAAGGTATCTTTACTACAAAATTTAAGTCTAAGTATAATTGCTTTCAAAAAGAGGTTCTGCTTTTGTTTCCACAGAGGATGAAAACCTGTGGATTGCTTTCAGACTAATGTGGTTTGATGGATCAAGACCCCCTGAAAGATCTCCATTAACTCCTAAAATTACTTTGCCCAACAACAAAGAGGAAGCAGTTCAGAGAGAAATATGGCCAAATTCCCAAATATTGTTTATAAACTTTTGTTTATGTTTAAAGTGGGATATTATATAGAGATGAATACTTTGCATAATTATGGATCTTGTGTTCTTATACAAAGTCAAGGTCCATTTTGTTATATGTATATTTCTGTTCTTATTTAAGGTATTATGTTTGTACAGCTCATTTTAAAATGCAATGTATAGTCAAGAAATACAGATTAATAGATATTCGTGCATAATAGTCAAACTTGTAGTCTTGTTTGTTATGTTTTCTAGATATACATACATATATTTCAGATAGATAGTTATTCTTCAATCATTTCAAAGGCTAACAGAATATGACATTTAATTGTTTTAATAACTTAAGACTTTTCATGACAATGAGACACATCTGCTCCTGGCAGCACCAATCTACTTCAAAAAGGTAATGGGCATAAAAGAGGCTCCTTATGGTGATGGTTAGCCATTTGGGCAAGAAACTGCTCTTGCCTAGACTTCTTGATGGTATGCTATATAAACTGGGAGTGAAAGACTCACAGAAAAATGACTGCTGTAGCTGCCTAAAGAATGTGAGACAGTCCTTCAGGTTGCTTGCTTTAGGTAAGAGTTTGCAAGACATTCTGCAGGACACAGAAAAAAGTGATTCACAAACTACCAATATCGATGAAACTGTCTTTGAAATTCCCTGCTTCATGGAAAAGTCTGCTAGATACTATGGCCAAAGGCTTGTTTTTGAACCCACCTTCTTATAGTAGATGCACCAAGCACTAGATCTGAACAAAGAAATTTTTGCAATCTCAAGGTAAAACTCAGATACAGATTGCCTTATATTACCATCTCCATTAACAGAGTCTTTTAGTTAAACTAGTGTTTGAACTTAATCTATTGTCATTCTTGGTATTTCCAGGTAGTGTTTTCCAAAGCCCTGTTCTGTCTCCTTTGATGGTGTAAGTTTCACATAACAGGGATAATGTGTAACCCAAAAGTTACAAATAGCTAACCAGAGGTTATCTATTTCCTCAAAGTTGACTCAGCTCATATCTGTAGGCTAGCTCTCATTTTGCAGAGAGATGCTTTGGCCTTGTAAATAGAGCTATGGGTTGTATAGCGGAGTAACCCATTGTTAATAATTAAACCTTAAGCTACTGAGAAGCCTGCTCACAGTCTATTTTCATTCTCCTAGGCTTACAACTTTATATTTCTTTATGTTTACATTTCTGTTTTGGGATCTACATTTTTTATTCTTATTCTTGGACCCTTCAGTGGAGAGCTTCACTTCAGCATCCTTATCACAGTTCTTAATCATTCTCTTCAATGACTTCCTGTTGAGGCTGTTTCTTTTCTCTATTTCTTTTGTTGGGGGCGTGTGTGTGAAGTGGAGTGTGGTACAAGAGAAAGGGTCTCTAGTGTTAGCACATGCCACAGACTGCACCATAGTCTATAGTGACAACACAGTCTATAATGACAACACTGATTGCCTCAGGCCTACTTTCTAACTAATTTCTATTAATCATGCATCACCATGTGGTTGTGACCTACCAGTAAGCTTCCATCCAGCATCAGTCTCCTGCAGTAGCTACAATGGCATCTCCCTGACTCTGCCTACTCTCTCTATACATCTGTTTGGATTTTCTGAACATCATGAACATCATCATGAATATCATCACAGTCTCTGTTGGAAGCATAGGCCATGAACATCAATATGCACCTTGGCAGCAACAGAGACCAAGGATATCAATATAACTACATGGGAGCACAGACAATGGACATCCATGGACAGACTGTGGACCTCAATATGGCCTCCATCAGCAGGACAGACCATGGATAGCAAGATGGCCCTTGGATGCAGCACAGATGGCAGATACCATCATGGTCCTTGGCAGTAGTATAGGCCACAGCCATCAACATGGCCTCCTGTGGCAATGTGGTCCACAGATATCAGCATGGCTTCAGGCTGCAGCACAGACCTCAGAAAACTACTTGGCCTATGGTGGTAACAGGAGTCATGGACATTAATACATGTCTGCTGGCAGCAGGATCACAGACACTAACATGGCCCTTGATTGCAGCATGGACTATTGACATCAATATGGCCTCAGGTGGCAGCACAGACCACGCAAATAAACATGACTCTTGGTGGCAACATGGCCCATGAATATCAGCACGGCTTCAGACAGGAGCTCAGATCTCCAACATCTGCATAGTCTTCAGTGGTAACAAGGGACAGAGACATCAACATGGCCCCCTGCTGCAAAAGGGCCATAAATCCTAACATGGAATTCAGAGGCAGATCAGACCATAGGCTGTCCTCTTTTTAAAGACAGAATGATGCATAGAATTGACATTTTGCATTTTGAAATGCTTTCATATTTAATTTGTGAACTTCCATAAAGACCCATAATAAAACTTTGAAAGGGATCAAGAATATAAGTCAAACCTGGGAGCTCTACTGTTTTGCAATAATGAGTTTTCTCACAAAAATAAAATAGATGATACAGTATTTTCCTTAATTTGTACATATGAATGGACTAAATATGGTAATTATAATTATTGCTTGATAATTGTTTTGTTGCTATATTAAAGTTAAAACCTTCCTTTTTAATTAGACAGAAAAGTGGAGGTGCTGTGATTGTTTTATTGCCATTGATTAATAAAGAAGCTGTTTTGGCCAATGTCTTAACAGAGAAAAGACAGGCAGAAAATCCAAACAGATGTAGAGAGAGAGTAAGTAGGCAGGGAGATGCCATTGTAGCTGCTGCAGGAGACTGATGCCGGATGGAAACTTACTGGTAGGTCACAACCACATGGCGCTGCACAGATTAATAGAAATTAGTTAGAAAGTGGGCTGAGGCAAGCAGTGCTGTCATTAAAAAATTAACAAAAACAAAAAATGATAATGAGTTTTCTAGTTCACAAACCTATCTATTTTTCATTTAGTTAGATTTTAAAATTTTTTCTGAAAGTTTTATAGTTTTGCTATTGAGATTCTTTTTCAATTTCTTAAGACTTGATTTTTAACTCTGCTGTAAATGATATCTTTTTAAAATATAATTTTTCATGTGTTCTTTAATGACAATTGTTTGTTAACTAATTTAAAAATTATATCAAGCAACTTACCTACTTGTTTTTCAAGACACTATATACCTACTTGTTCTTTTATATTTTCCTTATGCACAATTGAAGAAGACACAGATAATGAATTCTGAGTCTTGATTTCTAAAGCTTACATTGGTTATAGCTTTTATTTGCTTCCTCTAGTTCAGCACATAGTAGGGGATGGGGCACACTTCTACATATGCTTCAACAAGCATCAGATTTGCTCTAAATTACTTTGCAAATATGCCTTATCAGCTAAAGGCAATTTCCCTTTCCCCTCTAGTTTCCTAAGCGTTGTTACCATGACTGATGGTGAATGTTATTGAATTTTCTTTACCTGTTCTGAGCTAGACTACTGAATTTTGTTCTTTTAATTTGTATCTGGAGCAAAGTGCATTACCTTATATTTTAATATCAAGCTAATTATATTCTTTTTCTGTGTTATTCAATCCTTGGTATCTGAATTTTGTAATTGTATTCAAAATAAAGAACTTTAAATTATTTTTCTTAACTATACTTTGTAAATATCAAAGGTATGATCACAATAAGATAAAAAATATATTGTTGTTGTGTCTTTTGGAAGGGTTTGCATAGAATGGATGTGTTTTTCTGTGGATGCTTATCACAGCTTGTCAGGGAGACCAGGTATTCTTGGAATTTTCAGTATGAAATGTTAATCCCCTCATTCTTTTCTTTCAGTGATAGTAGGACTGTTTGGGTTCATATTTTTTCAGGGGATATAAAAATGCAGTTGTTTCTACTGAAAACCATTTTCATGTATTTAATATGTATCCCATCCTATGGCTTACTTGCAATGTCCTCTTTTATTCTTGATATTTCCTATTCTGTAGTTTTGCCAAGTTTACCAGTCATTCTAGGGCCAATTTTTGACTTTGCTATTCACTTATATCCTGAAATTTTTTTTTGTTTTACTAATTTTTCTTTCATAAGTTTGTTTTATTCTTTGCATTTTTGGAGGGGAAGTCTTTTCTACTGACATTTGAATAATATGTTACAATAGATGTGATAAGTTTTAATTTAATACTACAAATATTTATTTGGATTAATTAAATTCTGATGGGAAAGTATAGTCTTATTTGGGTTGACAAACGTTTCTGTTCCTCCTGGTACTGTTGATGTTCAGGCCCAAAAAAACACAGAGAGCTCCACATTAATTATAAACTGGTTGGCCAATTAGCTCAGGCTTTATTATTACCTAATTCTTACATCTTAAATTAACCCATAATTCTTACCTGTGTTAGCCTCATGGCTTGGTACCTTTTATCAGTGAGGCATTTTCATCTTTCTTCTTCTGCTTCTGAGTATCAACTACAGACTGAGCCTTTTCTCTTCCCAGGGCTCTCCTGTTCTGGTTGCCCTACCTATACTTCCTGCCTAGCTACTAGCCAATCAGCATTTTATTTAAACAATACAAGTGACAAATCTTTACAGGGCCCAAGACCATTTTGTCACAGCATATTTGTATATTTGTATTATTATTACTATTAAGAAATTCATTCATATATATGTATTTATATATATTTACATTATTTCCATCTCACAGTCTCCATCCTCAGCTCTTCTTGTGCATAGGTGTATAAATGTAACCTGCTGAGTCCTTTTAGTGTTGTTCCTACATACATGTGTTAGGGGTGATACCTTGGGATTAGATAACCTATCATGGAAGTCCCTCCATAGAAAATACTGATTCTCTCTCCCTAGGGAGCCATAGATTGTCTGTAGCTCTTCACCTACAGATGGGACAACATAAGAATACACCCATTCATGTTGGTATGCCAACTTCTATTGTCCTTGTGTGGGTCTTGTTTAGGTGACTATATTGTTAAGATTTCATTAATATTTTTAACAACTTTAATCACTGTGTTTGTTTAATATAATCAGTATGTGTTTTAAGAAATCCTTATGAGTTGTGTTCGTTATGTCTTCTTCTAGACTAAGGAAGCAATAAGTCTCAAATATTTTAAATTAGTATGTAATTTTAAATGATGATTAATATATGGTTAAATTTGTTATAACATACTTTATTTGTAATTCAACTCTGCTTTAAAATAAAATCCATGTAATGATAAAAATTTAATATAAAGATCTATTTCAGATTAACAAAAGCTAACCTAGAGATTTCCTGTAAGTTGTTCTTCACTATTGTCAGGTGTTGTAGGAGCCTGCTTGTTTGTTCCCAGCTGCTCAGCCCTGAAATAACCACACAGAAACTGTATTAATTGAATCACTGTTGATCTATTAGCTCTAGCTTCTTATTAGCTAGCTCCTATTTCTTAATTTAATCCATTTCTATTAATCCGTGTATTGCCACATGACTGTGGCCTACTGGGTAAAGTTCCATCTGGTGTCTGTCTCTGATGGGGCTGTTGTTCATAGTCTTAACATTAATCAATAAAATTCTGATAAGCTTTTAATCTAGATCTGGCAGAGTACTACTACTGCTATATTGAAAGATCAAAATATTAAATTCTCTTTGGTCATTTCCTACCTAAAAGATACTTTTCATTATACAAAATACCTGTCACAGTCATTTCTGGCATAAATATACTGCCATTTATGCAATATATATGTCTTAAACTTATATTTTCATGAAATCAAAGAATTCTTGTGAGTTCCAGGGAACTGAACTGGAAACTTCACCTTAAACAGATCAGATGAATCACTCCCTCAATTACCAGGCTCTAAGAGCCTAAGTTTTCTCACCTTTCCCTGGTCCTGACACCCTCCCCTTCAATCACCAGGACCTAAAGAAATTTTTTTCTTCCTAAACTTAACCTTGTTCTTTGCTCTGCCAACACCTCTCCAGGTCCAATAGTCATTAGAAAGTTCCACAGAGCCTGGGCAGCAGTGAAGCAACCAACTATCCCAGGATGTAGCCAATTTTCAGCTTTCTCAGGTTTCCCAAGATTTTAATGCCCACAAATCAGCAAGAGGCAGTCTTGGGAAGTCTTGATTAAGGTATTTTGTTTGTGCAGCTCATTTCAGAATGTAATGTATAATTAAGAAATATAGGTTAATAGATAATCATCTATAATAGTCAAGCTTGTAGTCATGTTAGTTAGATTTTCTAGATGTACAGAGAGGTATTCCAGATGGATAGGTATTCTTCAAACCTTTCAAAGTCTACAAAATATGGCATTTAAAATGTTTAAGAACTTAGAATTTTTCATGACAATGAGACATATCTGCTCCTGGCAGCACCAATTATTTCAAGAGGAAGATGGGCATCAAAGAGGCTGCTTATGAAGTTTGTTAGCCATTTGGGCAAGCAACTGCTCTTGCCTGGACTGCTTGATGGTATGCTGTGTGAACTGGACATGCAGGACCCACAGAGAAATGACTGCTGTAGTTGCCTAATTATATTATAATTATAGTTTTCCTTAGTTATGATGAAAGATAAAGTAGATATAAATATTATAACTATAATTCTTGCTTAATCCCTGCTTTGTTATATGTAATTTTACTATGTTAAAGATAAAGCCTTTCTTTTTATTTAAACAGAAAAGGGAAGGTGATGTGGGATTCCCCTCTGTATGCTGTGAATAGTGTTGGTGAATAAAGAAACTGCTTTGGCCTGTTGATAGGGCAGAACTTAGGTAGGTGGGATAAACTAAACTGAATGTGGGGAGAAAGAAGGGCAGATTTGGAGAGAAGCCATGTATCTCCCACCAGAGACAGATACCGGAAATTTTCCTGGTAAACCATAGCCACTTGGTGATGCACAAATTCATAGAAATGTGTTAAATTAATATGAAACAGCTAGCCAATAAGAAGGTAGAGGTAATGGACCAAGCAGCATTTTAATTAATACAGTTTCTCTGTGGTTATTTGGGGCTGAGCAGTCAGGGACCAACAAGCGGCCTCCTTCAACACTATCTCTGTCTCTGTATCTCTCCCTTCCTCCCTCTACACTCCCAATACCCTCTTCCTCAATAAAACTCCATACTTCCCAAGTTCTCTTTGTATGGCATATTCTGTTTCCTGAATGGTACCCCACCCATAGTGGGATCTGTCAGGGTAACTCGTGCAGTATCTTATCTTAGTCATCACCAAGTAAGATTTCTCTTGTAGTAGATGTAAACTAGCACAGCAATGCAATGTGTAGAGAATGAGAGATTTTGGAGTCCTAAATGGTATATGTTCATCAGAACTCCATTAGGTCTCAGGGAGCTATGCAGAAGTGGAGCAAGAAATACTGTAAGACCCAGAAATTAAGGCTAATTCTGTGAAAATAGTTCCTTCTAGACACAACAGGACTAATGCACATATGTTCAGAGACTGTGGCAGCATGAATAAGATCTGAATAGGTTATACTTAGATGGTGTCTCAGTGCCGAGAGTGGGACATCAATTCCAACCCCAACCATGAAGTTATTTACAATGTGATATTTACTTGCAAAAGAAAAATTAGTTTACTCTAGTGGAGTCTCACTGGATATATTATCCTATTTAAGGGAGGTTCTATGCCTAGCAATAGATGGCCAGCACAAAATGAATTTGAAAATTTTGTAGACATTTTGTCTCATATTTCTGTGTTTGGAAATTTTTGTCTTGATCGTTTGCCTGTATATTATGGTTTTCTATTTTTTGTGAGGTATGTGTGAGTGTGTGTGAGTGTGTATGTGTATCTGTTCCTGTGGGTTTTATTTATTTGTTTGCTTTCCAAAGAAGAGAAAGGAAAGAGACAAACTGACAGACTGAGAAAGAAATAAGATGGACGTGAGGATATGGGAAGATTTGCAGGCGTGGAAAGCTGAAAGACCCCCAAAGTGGTCTTATTGCCGAGGAACCCCCAGACTCAATAACCAGGCCGTCAGATGCAAAAGCACGAGGTTTAATTCCATGGTTGCGCAAGCGGGTGCCCAGCTTCGGGATAGCTAAGCACCCCGAGTATCCATGCCAGCAAGTTTTTATAGACAAAACCACAAGATTTACATAAATTATAATATGGGGTGCGGGTACAATTGGGATTGGTCTAGATCTTCAACCCAGAATGAAATGAACATAGTTCAGCCTACTCCCAGAAAAACCTTGAATACGTGA
>PVIU01031638.1:0-14573 GCA_004026605.1 Ondatra zibethicus
GCTGGCATTGCATGTAAGCAGCCTCACACCTGGCAGTGACCAGAGCTTCTAAAGTCTTTTAAGTAGGAAAAAGAGAGCTCTTTTTAGGACTTGTATAAGAGTGATTATGGCACCTTTTCATATTTAATTATGTATGTATTTGTAACTAGTTAGCTGCCTGTAAATCCTGTACTTGTTGAATTTTGCAAATAACTCTCAAACACCTATTTCAAGACTGTGTGTTTCCTGTAAAGGAAGAAAGAGGGTTAAGTTAGGTGTGGTATTTATTAATTTCCTACATGTAGACATGGAAACCTGAAAAATATCAGAGAAAGATTACCACTTAGTACTAATGATGGATCTTTGAGAGACATGCCTTGGAACCAGAGTGATCCTAGGCAAGCAGAGCAACCGAAAGCTACAGTGATGCAAGCATTGATGTGTCCTTGAAAGGAGACCATTGTTTGTAGAGATAAAAAAGAGTCAGCCTGACTCTAGGTTATGTTTTATAACAGTGCAATATTAATGCTTGTGTGTAGTATGGGCATGTGTACACGAGAGTGTCATAGCAACAGGATGAGGAAAGCTTGTATCCAAGAAGACCCTTCACTGGTTCCATTTCATTTTATTTCTGAGCTGGACAGAGACTGCTACCATCAAGGTACTTCTGCTGTATGTGAAGTTCAAGCCACTTTTTGTGGTTATTACTCTCGACTGTCTTGCTATGCCCTGAATTTCTGAGAAGCTGCTGTCCTACCATAGTTCTTCTCATATCCAGGAATGTTCTAGTTTGTGCCACTTATTGCATGGAGACCTGGAGCATCCTGCTGTCCTTCCTTTGTCATTTCTGCACTAGAACAGGGGCATGCCCTGGTGCTCTTCACCAATGTTAAGTCCCTGGTTTCTAGAATACTGCTGGTAGGCAGCTTAAATTCTAAAAGTGGTTGCCACATGTTTTTGATAGGGATTCTCTCTTGGTTTTTAAAATTAAGTATAAAAGGAAAGTCTACCTGAAACAGACATTTGTGATAAATGAAATTTTCAGTCCTACGAGACAGTGTGTGGGATGCCATGTATCTAGATGCTGATCATCTCCATAGCTGAAGCCCTTGGGTTAATATTTCCTACGTACCCCGTGTCAGCTATTATTGCTGTTATTCTGAGTTTTTGCCTGCGGCATGATTGTGTACTTCTTGTAATTTGTGACAGAGGGGTTGACAATGACGTGTCATTTTAACTTCAAACTTAGTAGATCTTTATAGTATAATTACATTAGCTATCTTATGATAGAGTATGGTGTTTTACATGTATAATTTTTGCGTTGAATTGACCTTGTTCTTTTTACACATGTAATTCTGCATGTTTGTGTGAGTCTTTGATATCTCCTTCTTGTATTAGTTTATATTCCTAGTGAGGACATTGTTTCCGTTTCCTTCTATATCCTCGGAAGCTAAGTGCATGTGAGGCATAGACTAACTCTCTGTAAGTCTTTGTTGGATGAGTGGAAGCGACTTTAATTTTTCACACAAGGCCAGACAAATCATTTTACAGTACCCATAACTCTGTTTATTGAATACTCAGAAGCACTTGTAAAGGATGAAACTATTAGTATGAATAGCACGTCTTTCCCCATCTTGCCAGTTCTTGGATGAACTTAAGATAAGTTAAGGTCACTTAGATAATGCTGTTGTTTAGCTTGTTTTTTCCCCCAAACTTGCTTTTTCTTTAAGAAACTAACATAAAATACATAAGATACTTTTGCCTGCATGTTCAGATAAAGAAACTATGGTTGGGTAATGGTTTTCTAATCACATAACTGAATAGTAGAAATTGGAAGTAGTCAAACACCTTTCAAGTTTTGCTGTTTTTTTCAAAGAAAAAAAATAACCACTTATGTAGTACTTATTAGATGTTTCTCTATGTTCAAATATGCAATTATAGAACAAATAACAGCACTAGTTTTCTTTTAATATGTAACTTGTATTTCTCTTTCATATTTGTGACATTGATCAAAACTTTAAAATGGAAATTTTAGTATATGAACAATAATTCTTGAAGGACAGTTCTATTTGTTCATTTTGTATGATGTTCTCTATTATTATATGTAGATTTCTCTTATCATGTAAGTGAGCATTTCTATTCCTAATGTAGCTAATGTACTATCTGAAGAAGCCACTGAAAGACACCTAAGTTTAAGGATACACTCCAAGTCATTAGATGCATGTATGAAAATGTCATAATGAAGCACTGATAATTGTTCCAGTGACTCAAAGTTTGGAGGGTCAATTTTGAGAACTTGTGGTATCTCTGAAAAGCTAAGCATGGAGTCTGTGGGTATCCACAAGTGGTAGGAACATGGCTGAGGGTTGCAGGGAAAGCAGTTACATCTGAGATTGGATCCCATCACGACTTTGCAGTTGGCAGCCGGTTGTGTCCAGCTTTTTTCAGGAAGCTTTCACCTTAGTTAGGTATGCCTTTAAAAATCAATTCTTAGAGAAATTATTTTGGGGATTAGATTGAACATGTGCAAATAAATATCTGAAACATTGGAACCTAGTGAATTGTCAGTAGCTTGGAGTTTGTATTACCCAGGAGTGGATTTCTGATCTGTGTTTTTCATTGCTTCTTGTTTTTTTCTGTTTTGTTGCTCTATGGAACTTTGTTTCCTTGTGCCAACCCGTCTGACCAATTTGTATGTCATAGATGGCTACACATATACTTGTGATTATCTGTTCTGTTAGCTTTAAATTATATGACCTAGGCTTAGTTTTATTTTTTTTTTTATCAAACATATTTGCTTACTTGTAGTTGAACCTGTGCTCTGGTGTCAGACCTTGGATGTTTTATGGATGCCATTCCAAACAGGAATTGAATCTTTCTTTATACCTTCATGTGTTCCTGCGTTTTTACCCCCATGTGACATTTAAACATCTGAAATCTTTCATGGAAATTATAACACATTGTGTTGTATAATAATCATTTCTTCTTGATAGTTTCTCTTGATTGTTGTATTCCAGATGGGTTGTTCCATGCTCGAAGAGCTATTGCTCCTCCCTTCTGTATTAGTACTATAGATACATTGAATAGACATCCATGCATTGGACCCAGTCTTCCTGCATTATAAAAGGCATCTACTATGTCCACTCTCTTCACTCCTGAGCTGTAGTTCTCTTTGCAGAAGAGGTGTGTCTTTGCAGAAAAGAGGGAGGGGAAGAATGGGCTGTCATTTAAGCCACTTCACTACTATCCTGACTACAACCTCCCCTAACCCTGTCTCAACTGATTCTTTAGTAAGCATTGGCACTGTTTCTGCATGATTTGATATTACCGTTGGCAAGAGCAACACTTGACATCAGACATAAGTCTTATTTAGTGTTAGGCTTTTGGCGTGTCATTGCAGAATTATTATGCTAATATTCACCATCTGCAGCCTCCAGATGTGCTCTTGAGAGGTGCACAAGTTTCTTTCCTGCAAACGGCTCCATGTGGAATGTCAGTCATTGTTAGAATGACAGCTCCTGTCATCCGAGAAAGGACACATATAATTCAAATTCTTTCCTTTCCCTTTTTTCCTTTCTTTTTCCTTTTAAAGAAAAGGTCTAAGAATGTAGCTGAAGCTAGCTGTCCTAAAACTTACTATTTACCCCAGGCTGGCCTAGAAGCTGAGAACTTCCTGTTTTAGTCTTCTGGGCGTGACATTCAACACATAGCGATTTGCATAGCACTTAAATGAACTAAATATAATAGACAAGGAGATGGCAGTGAAAGATGTCACACGGGTCTTCCTTTCATTCTGTTGCAAGAGAGCTTTGAGGAACTTTTTGGAAGATCTTAGTGCATGTGCATTTACATCTACTACATTCCAGTACATTCTGTGGAACACTTTACACATCCTGGTGTTTACAGTGTATTATATGAAGAGAACTGGCTGTATGGGTATCAGCGGATGGTGGTAGGCACAGAGTATATCTTCTCATTGCATGGTTGAGCGTGCTTCTAGGAAGTTGTCCTAAATATGATTCGGGAAAATAAACTTGTTCATTTGAAGACACTGATAAGCTCTCCAGATTGTTAATATCAGAGAAGGTATTATTACCAATTTAGTGGAGTTGGGCTTTTCCTTTGTCTAGGGAGGAGAATGAGTTGAAACAACTATTTTCAGTAGAAATCTTATGTATCTGGGTCTACATATATATTACATATAATATATTGCTTATTATATAAGTATTACTAAATAAAGTATATTTGTTAAATATAGATACATATTTAGTAGTATAGACATACAACTAAGTATATTATATATATATAGTAATAATATAATATCTTTGTGTTCAGACTCATATCTTTTTTCAGCTTTGTCATCTTCTACTGGGCATTATAAAATGCTTGGGCATAGGAGCAGTGTAGAGTGTTGCACATACTAGTATGCCTATACTAAATAAATTTATAATATTGTGCCTGTACTATGTAACTTCCGATCATGTTAGCTTCTAGACTATTCCTGACAAACCGTGCTTTCTTGTGACTGGAATTTACTCTAAGTTTACCTTCTACAAGAATGTGTCTGGCTGAAGAACAAGCCTTTTTCCATCCTTCTGTTCTCTCAGAAGTTCCTGTTGGTTACACTGGATGTTTGTCTGAAAGGGCTTTGGATGGGTACCAGAGTGTTTTCTCATACTTCAGGTATTCCGTAAAGCATCTTGCATTAGAACAAGAGAGTAAGTTAATTTAAACTCCCACTTTTAGGGGATGAGAATCTCCCTTAACCTTGCTAAATGCTGTTTTTGTTCTTTTCACTGAGGGATTTTCAGGGTTTTTTTTTTGAGGGGTTGGGATGGGGTAAGGATTTATTTCATCTTTAAAAATTATTCTCTCATATATTATATCCTGACTTCAGTATTCCCTCCTTCCTTTCCTACCAGTCCCCCTGCTCCCAACTTCCCATCCATTCCTCCTCAGTTGCCCTTTAGAAAGAGCAGGCCTCCCAGGGACATCAACCAAACATGGCATATACAATAAGACCTCCCAGGGACAACAACCAAACATGGCATATGCAATAAGACCTCCCAGGGACATCAACCAAACATGGCATATGCAATAAGACTTCCCAGGGACATCAACCAAACATGGCATATGCAATAAGACTTGGCACTTCCCCTCCGCTCCTATTACGGCTGGAGGAGGCACCCAGTAGGAGGAAAAGGGTCCTAAAAATAGGCAAAAGATTTAAGACAGCTCCTGATCCCACTGTTAGGAGACCCACAAAAGACCAAGCTGCACAACCATAACATATATTCAGAGGGCTAAGGTTATAACCATGCAGACTCCCTGATTATCAGTTCAGACTTTGAACCGACATATATGTGAGCACCTATGAGTTCAGGTTAGCTGATTCTGTGGGTTTTCTTGTGGTGTCCTTGCCCCCTCCGGCTCCTGCAGACCTTTCTCTGCTTCTCCTGCAGGATTCCCTGAAATCCACTTAATGTTTGGTTGTGGGTCTCTGCATTTCTTTCCATCAGTTGTTGGATGAAGCATATTTGATGATGATTATACTAGAATCTTGTGTATGAGTATAACATAGTATCATTAGTGGTCATTCCATTATTTGTTTATTTATTTATTGCCAGGTGTGTTTGGTTATATACTAGGTCTCGGGCTATCTGGCCTCTGGTTCCGGGCCTTCCAGGCTGTATCGGGGTGAACTTCCTCTCATAGCCTGGTTCTCAAGCTGGACCAGTCCTTGATTGGCCCACTCCTACAATTTCTGCACCCAGAACATCCTGCAGGCACGAGAAATTGCAGGTCAAAGGTTTTGTGGCTGGGTTGGCATTCCAATCCCTCTCCTGGAGGAAGTCTTGTCTGGTTATAGGAGATGGTCGTTTTAGGATGTATACCCCTTATTACCAGGAGTCTTAGCTAGGGTTACTCCCATAGATTCCTGGGAGTTTCCATTGCACTAGGTTTCTTCCTCATTCCTGAAATGCTCCCAAATTCCAGTGGTCTCTTCCAGTACTCTCACCCACTGTCCTCCAGGGACCCCGATCCCTCATGTTCTTATTCCTACCCCTACCCCTATCCACCTACAAAATCTATTCTATTTCTCCTTCCCAGAGTGATCCATGTGTCCCTCCTTTGAGCACTGTTATTTAGCCTCTCTGGGTCTGTGGATTATAGCATGATTATCCTTTACTTTACAGCTAATATCCACTTATGAGTGTGCACATACCATGTCTGTCTTTCTGGGTCTGGGTTACCTCACTCATGATGACTTTTTCTAGTTCCATCCATTTGCCTGCAAATTTTTTGATGTTAGGTTTTTTTTTTAACAGCTTAGTAATACTCCATTGTGTAAATATACCATATTTTCTTTATCCATTCTACAGTTGAGGGACGTCTAGGTTGTTTCCAGTTGCTGGCTACTAGGAAAAAGCTGCTATGAACATAGTTGAGCAAGTGTCCTTGTGATAGACGGAGCAACTTTTGGGTATATGCCCAGGAGTTGTATAGCTGGGTCTTGACATATGTAGATTGCTTCCCAACTTTCCAAGAAACTACCATATTGATTGCAAAGTGACTGTTTGCATTTGCACTCCCATCAGCAATGGAGGAGTGTTCCCTTGCTCCACATCCTTGTCAGCATGAGCTGTCATTTGTGTTTTTGATCTTAGCCATTCTGACAGATGTAAAATGGAATCTCAGAGTTGTTTTGATTTGCATTTCCCTGATGGCTAAAGATTTTGAACATTTCTTTAAGTGTTTTTCTGCCATTGGAGAGTCTTCTGTTGAGAATTCTCTGTTTAGGTCAGTACCCCATTTTCAATCACATTATTTGTTTTTTTTGATATGTAGTTTCTTGAGCTCTTTATGTAGTTTGGAAATATGTCCTCTGTCAGATGTGGGCTTGGTAAAGATTTTTTTTTCCCATTCTGTAGGCTGCTGTTTTGTCCTATTGACAGTGTCTTCTGCCTTCCAGAAGCTTTGCAGTTTCATGAGGTCCCATTTATTAATTGTCAGTCATAGTGTCTGTACTGTTGCTGTTTGGGGGTCAGATGTTCAGAACTGAGATGTCATTGTGGTGGATATTTTTAGCTTTAAAGTTTTTTCTAAGTGTCTTAGATCAGTATTTGAAATTATTCATTCCACAGTTCCCATATACCCACTATTTTTTTTTTGAGAGGCAGGGTTTTTCTGCGTAACAGTCCTGCTTGTCCTGAAACTCACTTTGTAAACAAGGATGGCCTTGAACTCACAGAGATCCACTTGCCTTGCCTCCCAAAGTGTGTGCCACTGCTGCCCGTATACTCTAATCACCAATCACCATCACCCAGCATACTCTAATCTTGGTGGAGCATTTTTTGAGGACGTGTGTGTGTGTGTGTGTGTGTGTGTGTGTGTGTGTGTGTGTGTGCGTGTGTATACATGCATATGATGATAAATATACATTCTTTTTTGCTTACTAAGTTTCCTGAATGCCTTGCGGAGGTTAGAGGACAGTTATTGGTTCTCTTCTCCCACCGTGTTGGTTCCAGGAATGAAACTCAGGTGGCAAGCACCTTTACTTTCTGAGCTTACTGGCTCTTTTCTCAGGGTTTAATGTGCTGTTGCCTCTCTGTTGCCTGTGACTGCCTTCCTGTGGAAGAGATCTGCGCTAGCCCCAGTCTGCATTCCCAGCTCTCTCCTCCATTCTGATCTACTTCTGCATTTCACTTGTATGCCAACATGTGTTCTTTGCACCTGACTGAAGTCTTGGGATTGACTTTCTTTTTTGTTTTTAAAATAGAGCCTTCAACCCATCTTTGTGCCAGTATGTTGAATTAATGAATGAAGAATTTTACTCTATATGTGAAATTTCCACACATGAAAAAAACCTTTTAATTTCGAGTAGCTAACAATGTTATGTTAAGTGATCATTAATGTTGCTTATATTAGAATTGAAACTTGAATACAGTGATACACTTAGTATTTTTTTTCAAATTCCTTTTACTATCAGTCTTTCCTCTTTTTACGAAGCAACTGAAAAATCTTACTGACAGAAGTTATTACCAAATTGTTTTTATTTTATAAACAGAACATTGCATAGGACTAAAAATAGTGCTTTAGAATCCAAGGCCAGTTAATTAGCTGACCCTTCCGTCTGTGGTCTTGTGGACCTTGTAGATTTTGAACAGAAAAGAAACCATCATGTACATCTTGTTCCTCACCCGAGCATCATGTTTGAGTTGACCAAATTACCCAAACATGTCAGGGTAGGCGCTGCAATGTGATGATGGTCTCTGTGGACGATGCTCACATTGAGTAGGAAGGTCAGCCATATGGGGAAGGTTAAAAATAAAATCTGCTGGCCTTCGGAATCCTCTTATCGGCTCCCTAACGGGGTCAGCTGCTGACAGCGATGCTTGTGGGAGCAGTGAGGACAGATTGCCACGTCCCACAATTGTGAATTGTGTTCTTTTGATTCCTTTTCTTTGTCTTTGCTCCAAATCCTGGGAGGTTTCTGGACTGCAGACTCAGGTGGCAAGTCTTAGGTACAGCCCCATAGGACTGGGAGCTGTTTACATATTCATGTACGGACCCAACTATTTTGTGATATGCCAATCAAATACGACTCAGAAATCAGTAAACAAGTCTTCTCCTGAAGTAAGTTCCTTCTACATGTAGCTAAAAAGAGCTACTTTGTCAATAAAGTGAATGAATATTCATTTATAGAGCAGACACGTTGTTTGGATTGTGTTAACATATGTCTGTTAGGGAAAGTGTGAGTTCCAAAGACCAAATTCCTTCTAAAAATAATATTTATCGGAAGAAGCAATAAATCTACACACGAGAACATACTTCTCTTTCCTGAAAACTTTTGCTTCATTACTTTTAGGTATGATATACTTAATATTTTTTTTGTCATTAATAGACACTTGGTTGCAACCAGGTGGTAGGAATAATCCAAGTGTGACTGGTGGTTGAATAAGCAAACTGTATAGCATGTTCACTTGGTGTAGGAGGTCCTTTTGTATTTCTATTGCTTTCATTGGTTAAATAAAGAGACTGCCTTGGCCTTTTGATAGGGCAGCCCTTAGGTGGGCGGAGTAGACAAAACCAGACAGTATTTAAATAAATACAGTTTCTGTGTAATTATTTCAAACATAAACTAACCGGGCTCCAGAAACGCAGCCCTCTCCTTCTTACTACACTCACAACAGAATACCATTCAATCCCAATATGGTGGAATATTTTGATGTATGTGATACCATGGACAAACCTGAGAACATTATGCTAGGGACAAAGAAGACACATATAAAGCACATTTCTGCATTATTCTATGTATGAACTACTCTTACTCGTAGAAACATAAAGTGGTGTGGCCATTTCCAGGCTTGGGAGAGGCAAATATGAGGTAGTTCCGTGAACACAGACTTTCACTTTAGCCAGACAGTATAACTCCAGAGATTCATTTAAAAATCTTTGACTATTCTTAAAACTTTTGAGGGCCTGGAACGATGGCTCAGTAGTTAAGAACATTTATTGCTTTTGCTAGGCACCTGGGTTTTGGGTTTAGTTTCCAGCATTCACATAGAGTCCCACAACCACCCATACCGCCAGTTCCAAGGGATTTGGCGTTTGTGGACACTAGGCTTGCACATGGTGCACAGGAAAAATACTCATAAGTGTAAAATATAAATAAATCTTATAAAAAAGAATCTTGGACTTTACACTTAGAAACAATTTATCACATTCTTAGTTGTACACATTTGTAATCCCAGCACTCTAGATGCAGGGGCAGGAAGACCTTGCTTTCAAAGCCAGCCTGGGCTATGTAACAAGATTCTATCTTCCAAAACTGTGGGTGTGGGGTGGAGGGACTAGATAAAATTTACATGTATTTAAAAATAACTGAAAGAAAGAGAGAGAGAAATTAGAGAATAAACACAATCTTCAAAGTAATTTTAACTGAAGCATATTTATTTATAGCCATAATTATTTCTAGAGATGAATACCTGGGGTTGGTCTTCGGGTCTTTAGCAGAATTTCAGTTTATTACCTGATTCTAGGATATTCCATCAGTTACAGAGAGACAGAGGGGCTGCTAGAAATTTGATAATCTCTAACTTGTCCTGTTTATTGTGATGTAAAATATTGGTTCCTACAACACAATATTTGTAGAGTAATTGAACACTGAATATGTGCTGAAGTCATCTTGTCTACACTTTGATTTTGTGGTTATTAATCATCCAGCAACAATAGTTATTTGTTCAAATATTTGTCACTGTCTTACATGACTCTTGTGTCAGGGACTGAGGTCAAGTTTTTCTTTTATGTTTCTTAAAAATTATTTTTATCTTGGGCTGACCTGGAACTCATAATGTAGCCAAGACAGACTTCAATCCCCAGATCTTCCTTCCTTGACCCTTGAAGGGATGAGATTTCAATATGGACCATATCTAGGTTCAATCTTTGATATATGGCACAGGCAGGCCGTGTCCCTAAGGAGTCTAATATCAATCATGTGTTGGGATGAGGGAGATTGTCATGTAACCCCAAAAGTGTCCCGTGAAATGGTTAAAGGAGAACCTAAGGAACATACAAGGAGGAAATGAGGAACCTCAGCAAGACATACAGTTGTGAGGAATAATGGGGAAGCAATATCTTGGAGGAGGAAAAGGAGAGTGCAAAGGGGGCTAGGAGACTTACAGAGTTTAGGTGAGCTTTTAGGGGAAGGGATGGATACAGCTAGTGAAGTCCATTCGGAGAGGAACTAAAGAAGTGTGCAGATTGGAATCGGAGAGTACAAGTGAAAGACTTCACAAGGTGGAATCTAACCAATCCAACCAGCGAAGGTTGACATGGGCAGGAACAGGCGGAAGTGAGTGGATGGAAAGAATAGGAAGCCAAGAGCATTTAGGAAGGAGACCTAGGGCAGAAGCTGACAAAGGTCTTGGTAGCAGCCTTACAGAGCCTGAAGGGGTCTGGCCTGAGAGGTTGGCCCTGCTGGGAGGAAGCAGGTTCCTTGCTGAGTTGGAGGAGGATTGGGCTATCATCATCCAGGACAGCCTTTCTAAGAATCTTACTGCAGGAAGACTGGAGTAGGAAAAAAAGAAATCATTCCAGAGAGGGCTCTGGCTTTAAAGGGGTTTGAAATTTTTACTCACTTTATTTTTTTAGTGTGACAAAAAAGGGAAAACGTCTAACAAGCTTACCATTGTACTCATTTTAGGGGGACGACTCAGTGGCATTAATCACACCCCGAAAGTGGAGCCACACTCACCATCATCTAGCTTAAAAACATTTAAACTTTTTAAATCATTTTTATTGCTTCTTTGATAATTTCACATGTATTTTGGTCATATTCTCCCTTCTGCTCCTTTCCCTACCTCCTCCCAGATCTACCCCCATCTTCCTATATCCCCAATATATCAGGTCTTCTTTTTAAAAAACTAGTTAATATCCCATCAAGTTCACTTTGTGGTTGCTCATATTCTCCAAAGTGTGGAGCCACTCATATGAGTGTGGTCCCAGGAGTCTCACCTTTAATGAACACTGACACCTGCTTCCCCAGCACCAGTCATCAGCCAGTAGTTCCTCCCACGCCAACACATTTCTGTCATTCTGGACAGGAACCCCAAGGATCACAGAGTACCTTTCTCTCCCCCTTTCCCACACTCTGGTGAGCTTTGCCTTTCTTTCTCTATTGATCTGTTGCTCTAGATATTTTGTTGTGCAATATTTATTTTTCTGTGCCTTGCTTAGTTCATTTAGCATCATAATGCTTTCAAGACTCATAAATTATGGTGTATACTAGAACCATATCTTTTATTTTAATAGCTGAGTAGCATTTCCTTATGTGTGCCACAATTGCCATAAAAAATGGATCTGTTGTAAGTAGGTGCTTTGATTTAGCCTCCTGTTCGCTATGGTGACCAGGGCTGCTATGATATTAGTGTACATGTGTTTGTTTAGATGCCATTTTCAGTTCTTCTGGGTATATACAAAGAAGTAGAGCCATTGGATCTTTTGTTATTTCTGAAGATCTGCTCTAGTAGTGGTTCTCAAACTTTCTAATGCTGTGTGGCCCTTTAATACAGTTCCTGATGTTGTGGTGACGCCCCCCCCACCATAAATTTATTTTCGTTGCTACTTCATAATTACAATTTTGCCAGTGTTATGAATCATAATGTAATATCTGTGTTTTCTGATGCTCTTAGGCAACCCCTGTTTGACCCTCAAGCGGTCACGATCCCACAGGTTGAAAACCACTGTGCTAGACTGTCTTCCATGGCCACTGTAGTATTTCCATCTTTCCCACCTGCAGTGCCTGTTCATTCTGTAGTTCTGCAGGGGCTCTCCCGAGTGGTGGTGCATCTCTCAGTGGCCCTGCCATAGTGGCTTGCTTGTTGGCCCCTACCTGTTGATGCTGTGTGCTTCTTGCCATTTGAGTTCAAGTTGTTATATCCTCTCTTTTGTGGTGGAGTTGGAGTTTTGCAAATAGCTGTAGGGTCCTGGGTCCTTTCTGTACTTATACTTTGTAGACACATTATTTGTGAATATATTCTGTGTGTTATCTGTCTCAGTCTGAAGTCTTTGATATGCTACATTTTTAAATATTAAAGGGGGTCTAGGTTTTCTGTTTGCTCCTCTTATTGTTTTATGCTCTTTTTAAAAGTGAATTTTAAGTAATCTTTTCTTTTCAGGGAATGTAGAGTTATATGAATTTTAATATTTGTGCAGATTTGCATACCCACCATCAAAATCAGCTTGTGCAAAGTTCTCTCCTTCCAAGTCCCTCAGGCCCCTCCCTTTGCCCTTGTTAGCACTGACCTGTTCTTTATTCTTGTGGCTTTGCCTTGCTGAAATGAGACTCAGGTAGAACTTACACAGGAAGACAAAAGTGCACAGATTTCTGTGTCTCTGCATGCCTTGCAGAGGCACCAGCTGCCTTTGATCTGCAGTACGTGTTCAAGGATGGCGAACAATGAATAGCCTTGGAGCACTCATTCTGGAGGAAAGGACAGGCATGCTCATTGCTCTTTATAAAACAGTTGGCTTCTGGGAATTTCTCTAGAGCCAGGTTTCTGCTAACCCTATAATGGCTCCCTCAGTCAAGATATCTCTTTCCTTGTTCTCATCTCTGTCCTTCCTCTATCTCGACTATCCCATTCCCTGAAGTTTTCCTCATCCCTCTCCTTTTCCCCTCCTCTTCCCTTTCCACCCTCCATTCTCCCTCCACCCCCATGCTCCCAATTTTGTCAGGCGATCATGTCTGTTTCCAATTTCCAGGTGGATCTATGTATGTTTTTCTTTGAGTTCATCTTAATACTTATCTTCTCTAGGATCATGAGCTGCAGACTCAATGTCCTTTGCTTATAGCTAGTATCCACTTATGAGTGAGTACATACCATATTCATCTTTTTGGGTCTGGGTTGCCTCACTCAGGATAGTGTTTTCTAATTCCATCCATTTGCATGCAAAATTCAAGATGTCATTGATTTTTTTTTTAACCGCTGAGTAGTACTCTAATGTGTGAATGTTCCACACTTTCTTTATCCATTCTTTGGTTTAGGGGCAAGGCCCTAAGCAATAGAGGAGAGGGGGCCCAATCTTGTTTTTCCCTATAGTCAGACTGATGAATATCTTAAATATCATCATAGAACCTTCATCCAGCAACTGATGGAAACAGAGGCAGAGACTCACATTGGAGCACTGGACTGAACTTCCAAAGTCCAGTTGAAGAGTGGGAGGAATGAGAATATGAGAAAGAGGTCAAGATCATGATGAGTTCACCCACTGAAACAGTCTACCTGAGCTAATGGGAGCTCACCAACTCCAGCCGGACTAGGGAGGAACAGGCATAGGACCAAACTAGTCCTTCTAAATGGGGTGGGGTTGACAGTTGCGTGAGTGGGGCAGACTGAGGGGCCACTGGCAGTGGCACCAGGATTTATCCCTACTGCATGTACTGGCTTTTTGGGAACCTGTTCTCTTTGGATGGGTACCTTGTTCAGCCTAGATATAGTAGGGAGGGCCTTGGACCTTCCCCATTGATCCTTATGACCTTTCACTTGTGGATCTGGGCTCAGCAGTCACAGCCCTGCCTAGCTCATGCACAGTAGTTGCGCTGGTAGTGTGGGTGTTGCTTTTGCTGTAAGGGAGGTATAAGGGTATCCCATATTTGAATATTTGAACTGTGGAGCAGGTTTGTAATAGCTGTTACATAAAATAGGAGCCATGGAACCCGATAATTATATCATAGAATAAGATGACTACACATAATTAGTTGCTGTATTTGTGAATAGACACAGAAAAAAAGCTTAGACAACAAATCAGCAAGACCTGCTCTTAGTATGTCTTCATAAACCCACATTTAAATGGACATCCGCAGAGTATTAAATCAAATTTAGATAAAGTGTCTCTTGCCTTTGGTGAGGAGATACATTGCTTATCTGTAAATATGTCATTGTTGGAAATACTATTTAACAATATTGCTCTTATAGTTCTTTTGTCAGCGCTGTCATATTTTCATTTAAAATGAATAATACAAACAGTATTGTGCTAACAATAATGGAAACAAGGAAATGAAATAGGTTCAATTTACCATCTAATAAATT
>PVIU01031639.1:0-14542 GCA_004026605.1 Ondatra zibethicus
CCACCACCACCACCACCACCACCACCACCACCACCACCACCACCACCACCACCACCACCACCACCACCACTGTCATGCTAATAGAGCTGTAAACTGGATACACCACTCCTCTCAGTAAGCGCGTATTTCTCAGCCATTTGGTTTCTGGAAATGACACATGACTTAGCACGAGCCAATGAGCCATCGGTTGAAGTGACCTAATTTCAAGTCCTACACTTAGAAGAATCCCCAGTTTCTATTAATAACAGCCACTTTTCTTTGGCGTTTTGGTCACATGTGGGTGAAAGCAGATCTTTTTTTTTTTATTTTACCTTATTTTATGTGCATTGGTGTGAAGGTGTCAGATCTCGTGGAACTGCCCCATGTTCTCACTAGGAAAACCAAAACATTACCAAGCCTTGCTGAAGCCTGGGCTCTTACAAAGACTCGGTTTTCTCGGGGGTCAAATAAGGCGGTAGTAGGGGTGACATGCTGTCCTAGGTGACCTGGGATTACAGGTATGTGTCACCCTGCCAGACTGGTTGTTCTCTTTAAAATGGTTTGGTGTGTAGCAGATACAGTTCATCTCAACTTTTTATTTTTCTAAGCCCATGAATGTGTTTGCATGATCTTCACCTGAATATGAGTAAGGTGGATGCTAAGATTGCCCGCTGTGAGATAACTGAGCTCAGAGGTGCCAAGAGCCTGGCCAAAGACACACAGATATATATGAGACTCAAAGGTGGGGTCAAGTTAACCCAAAGTCTTGCAATCTTTGAGCCACCAGCCACTGGGCCTTGGAGGTCAGGTCTGGAAAACCTCGGAGTTCTATTTCTCTGGGGACTGAGGGATAGTGAGGTTGCCAATGAGTGGGGATGGAGCACTGAAAAGGTCAGAGCAGAAAGATTTTGAGCAGCTTCAGTGTCCCGCCTTAGTGTAAGCACAAAGCCTTTGGGTTACTAGTCCTTCAGTCCTCCAGCGGGACCAACCTCTTATCCCTTCGTTCTGAGAACAGACAAAGGCATGGGTAAAGGATGAGGGTAAACAGCAGACTTGGAAAGAGAGTTGGTAGGCCAGCCTTTAGCGCCAGCACTCGGAGGCAGAGGCAGGCGGATCTCTGAGTTCGAGGCCACCCTGGTCTACAGAGAGTTCTGGGACAACCAGAACTACACAGAAAAAACCTGTGAGGGAGAGAGAAGGGGAGGGGAGGGGAGGGGAAGGAAGAGGAGGGGAGGAAAGGAGGAGAAGGAAGGGAAGGGGAAGGGAGGAGAGAGTAAGGGAGGGAGGGGACGGAAGGGAAGGGGCGGGAAGGGAAGGGAAGGGAAGACAGTTGGAAGACCCCAGCATACTGACCCAGGGGCCCTCCAGTACTTAACCGTCTTCCTTCATTGCTCTGACTTCAAAGCCCTGACTGACTTGGATGAAAACATGTTTTGAAGGAAGAGCCTGTTCTGGGCGTGTCTCTGTGGAAGCTGTGGAGGTGCTGGTGGGCAGACAGAGACAGAGAGGGATGAGAGCGAGGGTGGCAGGGTGGCACAGGAACAGGGTGACGCACTCAACATCTCCAAAGCCTGCCGGCTCCCAGGAGACGAGCTCCAGCGGGAGGCAGGAGACATCCATCCATGCCTGCAGCTTCTGCTCTTCCACAGCGCCTCATCTCTCCTTCCAAAGCTTAACACCTCTGCAAGATGTCGCCACCTTGCAGGGACAGGAGACCTGACTCCAGGAGACAGACAGGCCAGCATGCTGGACTCCAGGCAGCTGCCTCCAGGGTGCTGCAGTGTTGCTAAAAAACATCTCCAGACTGGCCCGTCCGAGAGCAGCTACACCCAAATGCTACCGCCCCCTTCCTGTCTGGCTACTACCTAGGTAAGCACGTGGAAGCCATTCAGATCTGTCCTCACTGAGGACCAAGCCTGGGTTTCTAGCCCAGGCATGTGGAGCCCTCATTCACACTTAGACAAGGAAGGCTGGGCAAAGTGAAGATGCGTAGCAAAAGGTCTCCTCTCTAGGCTCAGTAAACTCCTGCGTCAGTGAAGATGAAAGAAGCCGAAGGGACCTGGAACAAACGTGTCATTCCCCAGGCTGGCAGGTTTATATGGGGAGCCAAAGTTGCCTCTGAGGGCTCCGCAGGCCCTCCTCTTGGTGCAGTTTCAACCAGTTCTGAACCTCTAAGGATCCACTCCCCAAGACACAAAGGCAACTGACATCTGGGGGAAAATTGTGTTCAGCTGTGAGATAAAGCACTGTACAGGGGTTTGCTTCAGAAGTGTTCAACGCTTAGCCTTTGAAGGGCTTTCTGCAGCCTGGTGTTTTAAATACAGTATTAAATATGAGTAAAATATTTATTGGAAAAAAAAGATAAAAAGAATTGGAATTCCGTGGACCAGCAGCAGATGTGCCTGGAAGAAAGGAAGATGGGGCCTGTGGAAAGTGGGTAATAAATGAGGGGCAAGGTCCTTTGGGTTCTGTGATGTCTCTGGCAGTTGGTCCTCCTGCCTGCCTTCCTGTGAGCTATTTCCAGAGCAGTGGTTAAAAGTTCCGGCAGAGGAGGCACAGGGTTCAAATCTCTATTCTGTCCTTACACTGAGTACAGGGGACAAAGACACAGTCTCTCTGAGCTTTACCAAAGCAGATAATACAACTGTGCATTTGATATTGGCTTTGAAGGCTGGGCATGGACCTTGGCCAAGAAAACTGACTTACGTAGTCTGGAGCAATCCTAGGGCTTTTGCTTGAATTTTTGTTGTTTAAAAAATAAATATTGTCAGCCTTGGTGTAAACCAAGCACCTAAGAATGGCTGAGGTCTGAGGATCAGGAGTTCGAGGCCAACTTGGCTATATAGACTTTATTAAAAGAAAGGTGAAAAGATGGAATAAAGTAATAAATTTCTTCTCCATAGGAAGACTATTTTATGCTTTTAGTACCTAAGCACCAGCGTGGGCAAGTCTTCTCAGCCCTCACATACATGTTGACTGTTCCCCTACAGAAACTGTGGCTACTTCTGATTCTTTGGACTGCAGTAGAAAGGTAGCCATGGAGGCAAGCATGGTGTTCCAAACCCGCAATCCTAGTACCTGAGAGGTCATGAGCCCCCATCCTAAAAGGAAAAGCATCCACGGTGTTGTCCTTGTATTTTCTATGACAGTTTTCAGGCAATTGATTGTCATGCAGTTACGTGTTTGGTCCCAAATACTGACCTAGGAAAACCTGCTCATGCTTGCCCAGGAGTGGTAAATTCCGAAACCTCTTGCTAGCTCACTTCTCCCAGCAGGAAGTCACCACACACACCCTGAGATGAATTACAAGGAACAGCATGGTTGCTCCTCTCTAGGCCCAATCCACCTCAGGCTCCATGCTCCACTGGCTTGCATCAGCATCCTTGCACACACCTCCACTCCCAGCATCCCTAGAGGCATTTAACAGATGAGGAAATGAGCTCTGAGTCATTAAGCATCTCTATATTTCCAAACTCGGGCCCCAGTCAGGATTCCTCTGGCTGCAGGGTAGCCAGTCATTCCTTGCAGTCCACAGGGTATCCAAATGGCTCTTGTTCCTCTTTCCTGTAATCTCTGAGACCCACAGCAATGCTTTCAGGAACTTAACCAATTGCCAGAAAGTTCCCAATAGTTCTAAATCTCAGCTGTTGCACCTAATGCTCCTCCCCGCATAGTTGACACCTCCCCTTACCATTGTGGCTGATCCCAGGTGTTCTTCACCCTAAGCCACTGTGGTTTAAATGTGTTTCCTAAAAACTGGAAATGGGGAGGCAGGGTTCAGTGTGCCTGTGTTCACTGGAAATGCTGAGCCTATGCTGTGGGGAGGGTGGAGGAGCCCACCAGGGTTTGTGTCTTTGATTATGTAGCATATCCACATCTGGTCATGTACAGAGAGGAAAGGGGAGAGTGGTCCATCAACAGCCAGACTTGGTGAGTCTGTCTTAGCGCAGGCTGCCTAGTGACCTCTTCCTAAAATGCCACCATTGTTCAAATTGTTCAGAGAAGTCACTCTCAGACCATAGAGGTCACACCTCCAAAGGAAAGCCCAAAGCATCAGGGACACGTCTTGCACTCCACACCATCCTCAGCAGACTTGGGTGCTTCCCAGATCTACTGGGCAGCGCCTATCACAGGGCCACAGCAGTGGGCAACACGGCACAAGCAAAGCCCTTACACAGGACATCCAGAGAATGCCCTAAAGTGCAGCTCATCCTTGGAACCCAGGTAATCAGTCCAGAGACCCCAGGACTGATAAGGAGATAATTACATGTTCACTCTGCACCGGAAGGCAACCAGGAGGCTACCCCAGAACCTTGCCCCAGAAACCGTGAGATTTTGCAACCCAGGGATTCTGCAATCCTGGAGGGAGCTGGACCATGGCAGGCCTCAGTGCCTTCTTTTAGAGCGCAATTGTGGGACATGGGTTAAAATCCTGACCTCAGGGACCTTAGGCTAGTCACCAAACTGTATGGAGCCTTTTCTCATTGGTGAAGTTAGCACAGTAGCATGGGTCTGGCGTTTCTGCGGAGGGTTAAAATCTATTGTATACGAAGCACTGACAATAATACTTTCCATTGAAATTGGTGGGCACTGTTATTACTTTTTAATTAATTAATGTGTGTGTCTGTGTGTGTGTGTGTAAGAGCAGGCACACATGTGCCACAGTCTGCAGGTGGAAGCCAGAGGCCAATTCTCTCTATTATGCTGTTCCTAGCTATCAAACTCAGATCATTAGCCTCGCTGAGGAGTGCCTTGCCCTGACTCGTCTCAGAGCTCTGAAATTGTGTTGTAATTAGAGTAGCACATTGACTGACATATCAGAGGAACTCAAGAAATATGCATTAGGAGCTGGAGGTGTAGCTCAGTTGATAGAGTACAAAAAAAAAAAAAGAGAGAGAAACAGGGTTGCCACAGGACCTGGGTTCAATTCCCAGCATCCACATGGCAGCTCACAACTGTCTGTCTGAGGGGATCTGACACCCTCACACAGACATACATGCAGGCCAAACACCAATGCTCATAAAAATTATATTTTAAAAAAAAGAAAAAAGGAAAGGAAGATAATGAGAATGAACATGACTTGGCCCTGAAAATCTTAGGTGGTCCTGGGAGACTCAAGATGCTGGGAGTCCTCCTAGGGCTTCTGCTTGGGCTGGGGTGCAGTTCAGTGCTAGAGAAAGAATATGCTTAACCCATGCTAGGCCAGCTCCAAACAAGGAAACAAAAAGTAAAGATTCTATTTCTTTTTCTTTTTTTTTTTTTTAGTTTTTTGAGACAGGGTTTCTCTGTAGCTTTGGAGCCTGTCCTGGAACTAGCTCTTGTAGACCAGGCTGGCCTCGAACTCACAGAGATCCGCCTGCCTCTGCCTCCCAAGTGCTGGGATTAAAGGTGTGCGCCACCACCACCCGGCAGATTCTATTTCTTAAGATTATTTTTTGCTTGTTTCTGGGGGTGGGAAAGCCAGAAAGGGGCATTGGCTCTCCTCGAGCTGGAGGGCACACTGTTAATAGACACCTAACGTGGGTTCTGGAGAGCAAATGGTGTCCTCTGGAAGAGCAGCAAGCACTCTTAACCACTGAGCCATCTCTCCAGCCCTAGCAAAGAGTTTCTATAGCTATCAGCGAAAAAGAGGCATAAGCAATTCAAATGCTACTCTTTTCAAGATCAGTGATAAGCATTTATTAAGGACATACTATTTGCAGGCCCATTGGTCCTGCCCTCTTAGGACCATTGGAGACTCTGGAGGCACACATCCCCTTTTGGAAATTTAAGCATTATATTATAATGGAGGAATCAAGAGGGGGATCCCAGTTTGGGGCACTATTGCCCCTGGCCTCCAGTTTCATTGTGTTCATCTGGGCTGCAACAGCAAGGCAGTCTGGGTATGAACCATAAACATCATCTGCCTTGACAGCCACACCCTCCCTCCATCAGGGCCGATTTCTAGCAGTGAACAAATATTTCTGATGAAGGGGAAGCTAGCAAATTAAGAGACCTGCAGCGCTGCCAGGTAGATTTCCACAGGCAGGGGAGAGAGTGGGGCCCTGTTTGGCTTGTGAAGGAGGGACAGCAAATGTAGTAGCAAAGTGAGACACAAACCAGCATCGTGTGGGAAAGTCTCCTCATCGAGCCAGCTCCGAAGTGTCCTCGTGACTTTGTTTGGGCAGTTTGACTCCTCCCTGCCTGTGAGCCTCTGCTCTGCTACCCTCGGCTGGATGGAGGCACAGGGTATTAGGGACTGAGACAGGCACTCAGGGTCACCTCAGGGAACCAGCCTTTTTTTTTTTTTTTTTTCCTGCATCTGCCTCCTCCTTCTCTCTTTGGTTTTTGATGATCTCATCCTGGGTTTTGTTCCAGTCATTCTTCTGTTACTAAGTAGCTGGTGAGTGGCATCATCCTAGAGGCTCATCCTGCTCTCCACTCTTCTTCCGCATTGTCAGGGGCCTTCCTTAATGACCACCCTTTTAGAATCACCTTTAGAATCAAGACATGGGAGGCACTCGCTCTGTGCTGCCTGCAGACTTCCATCTCTTTACTTTATGAAGACACCCATGCCCTCTTCTGGAGTTCTGCCCTTCAGTGAGTGTCGGCGGACACAGTCCTGAGGTTCCCTCACACCACAGACCTTCAGCTTTGCCTGACAGATCAAAGGACATTTCCTGAGCCTTTTCAGCCATTACAAGCCTGGTGTTCCTAGAACTACCCCGAGCACAGCTAGATGGCGCTCACGCCCACGCATTTCTGAGGAACGATGTGCCAAGATGTTTTCCATTAGTCTCCCATCTTGAGTTTACAGACGTGGGGGGAGGGGGACTCAAGCACGGGAAATAACTGCAAAGAAACTGCAATGTGTGTATGCGTTTCCTAAACAAACTGATGCTTAATGGGCATCAGATGCTGCTCGAAGTCCCCAACAGCAACCCTTGCCCCAGACAGGTACCAAAAAAAGCACTAACAGACTTGGTAAATTTACCCAGGACCCAGGCGTCTTGCACCCAAACCACACTTAATAACAATGGATTGTTGGAGGACAGGACCATGAGAAGACACTGAATAGGCAGCCGGAATAAGAGTGTTGAGAAAGTATAATACTGACCTTCTACACTAATCTTTGTGCAGCCCAAAGTTATTTCACAGGCATAAACTAGCATGTGTATTTTGAATATTCAATCATCTCTCTAAGGGCACCAACTATAGCTCGGTGGGAGAACACTGGCCCAGTATATGCAAGGCTCTGTGTTCAAGCCCCGGCACCTTGAAAAATTACAATAGTAATAATAATAGCTGGGTCTGGCAGTGAGCACCTGCAACCCACGCACTCAAGAGTCAGAAGAATCAAGAGTTCAAGGTCAGCTTGGGCCCTCATAGGAAGACAGTATCTCAAAGCAACAACAGCAATAATTTTTATGAGACAGAGTGTATAGAACACAGCTCAACGATGATCAAGGGTGGATTTGATACATGTGGAACTCAAACTTTATATATAGAAAGAAGGAGAGGGATAAGGAAAAGACCTTAAAATAGCAATGTAAGAATATAAAAATCAAGCAAGAACACGAAGTGCTTTGTTTACTTTTCTGAAACAGAAGGTTGTCCAGGTTGTCCTCAACTCCTGGGCTCCAATGGGTCTCTAGCCTCAGCCTCCCAGGAACCAGTGAGCAAGTTGTGTGTCACTGTGCCCAGCTAGATTGAAAATTAAGTCAAAAAAGATTACACCTTTTTCAAAATGTGGCAAATATCACAGCCACAGTAAGATCTTGAAAATTTACATGCCTACACCTGTATCATCCTATGGTGTAGGAGGTCCTTCTGCATTTATGTTGCTTTCATTGGTTAAATAAAGAGACTGCCTTGGCCTTTTGATAGGTCAGGACTTAGGTAGGCAGGGAAAAGAGAACAGAATGCTGGGAAGAAGAGAGAGAGACAGAGAGCCGCCACCATGAAGCTACAAGGTCAGACACGCCAAATCTTTCCCGGTAAGCCACATCCTCGTGGTGACATACAGACTATTAGAAATGGGTTGAATCAAGATGTAAGAGTTAGCCAATAAGAGGTTAAAATTAATGGGCCAGGCAGTAATTAAATAAATACAGTTTCTGTGTAATCATTTTGGGAGTTAAGCTAGCCGGGTGCCAGGAACGCAGCCCGCTTCATTCCTTTACTACAATCCTGTTTTTCCCTTTCTTGTTGTATAGTTTTTGTTTGGTCATTTCTTCCTAATGACAACAATTACATAATATAATTTTCATGGAGAGACTAGAAAGCCTTCTAAACAGGTCTTTAAATGTCATAATGAAAAAGCAATACAGTAGTAAGGAACATGATATTGGATTGAGCTGTGCAATTGTTCAGTGGAATTGCTCTTACTCTATTGACAGTAATTTGGGACTAACGTCATACTCACTTATTTTGAATGTCCATTTATCTGGCATTGCCAGATGTCATCAGGGGAAGGTGTATCAGATACACTGAGATTGATTCAGTGTGTAAGAAGATATAACAAAGCAGTCTGCCATGCCTAAGAACAACACTTCACAGTTTGTGGAACTGTTCTGGCTGTATGCTCTACAAACACAAGAATTCTAGTCAATTCTATTTTGCTTTGATTCCCATTTTCAAAGTACCACAGTGTGGTGGGTGATGGTGAATACATTTACCTGTTAAATGAACTAGGCCAGACTCAGAGGGACAAATATCACTTTTTTCCCTCATATGCAGAATTCGCATTAAAAAAAGGGGGGGCATGGAAGAGGAGGAATGACGAGGTGAGCAGTAGGAGGGGAAGGGGTAGATATGAGCAGAGTGAAGCATATAGATGTAGAAAATGTCATAATGGATCCATGCTCTTATATAATTAGTATATGTTAATAAAAGAAACTAAAAGTAATAATTTTCTGCATTGAAATAGTGGATTTTTTAAAGATAATTTGTCTTGACAAGACATTGAGAGCTAAATACTCCACTCATAATTTCATGCGGCTGATGAGAGAAAGAGCATCCCTTGTTTGAACTCCTGCTTCTTCCTCACTCTCTGCCGTTTCCAGAGTCAAGCTTTGTGAGTCATACTGGACCTAGCACAGGACCCAGGATGCTGCCGAGGACCCAGGATGCCCCCCAGGACCTAGGATGCCGCCGAGGCCGTTTCTACCCTAAAAAGACTAACAACTTTTTTTTTTCTCTGAATGAAATTGAGTGTGGACCATATATGAAGATCCTGTAGATGCCAAATAAATGAATCTCGGATTCTACTCCTACTGGCTCCCTAAAGGCCTCATAGTCCACACCTCCTTACAGGGAAGTGCTAGAGAGGGAACCCAGTGAGGAGAGATAATATCCCTACCCTATCTCAGGTGAAACCTAACTTCCAATGTTGTTAAAAAGCTTACAAGTTAGGTGACCACTTATAAAGCCCCTCCCGGAATCTTAGAAGTTGTCCTTACCACTAGCGAGTCCTGTCACTTACTCTCCTTTACAGGAATGCTGCAGGAAAGACTGCCGCATGGTGTTGTCCATTCGCACTCCATACAGGAGACAGGCACTGGGCTGGACCCTGAGGTGCTGTAGGATCTAGGACACAGAGATGCGGGAAGGGCTAAAGCCACTGTGTTTCTGCTGTCTGCCAAAAAGTAGACATGCATGTATGTAGATGTCAAATGTGTTCTCCTGCAAACAAAAATGGTTCTCCAACCCTAGCTTAGCTACTACCTCATGTGAGCCAATTGCAAGGCATTGGCGCATCACTGAAGAATGAGAAGGGAACTTTCTTCTCAGCCCCTTCTGCACAGCCCAATCAACAGATGGTCACTCCCAGGCCAGGATGGAGCAGAGCCCCCGGCATTTGGCACACACGTGTGCACTGCCTGCTTTTCCTGGCAACCTGAGGATCCAAAAAGCAAGCACAAAGGCAGGGATGATCAGGAAGTTGTCTGAAGCACAGTTATCTAGTAGACCAGAAAGAAGAGCCTGGACAAAGTCTGCTCTGCCGGTTGGACGGAGGAAGACCCGGAAGACCCGTGCCCCATTCTCAAGCCCTTTTCTGTGGTCACATTGAGGAGGAAATCTCAGCCAGAGGGAGCAGCTGCCCCCCCCCCATCAGGAAGCCTTAAAGTTGATCTTGGCTGTGCTCTTTTGCTGGTGTCTGACAAGCTACATTTGACACTCCATGTTCTGGAATGTCAGAGAAAGTCTCCCCTCCAGTGAGAGGACTCTTAGAGGCTACTTGAAAGGACTCCAAAGTCGGGGCAGTGTCATCAACAACAGCCCTGGCCCATCCTGGGTAGCCATGTGGAAAGTCACTTAGTCCTTCAGAATCTATCAAGGACATTCTTAGAGCTAGAATAAAGAGGAAGCTAGGAGCTCCCAAATCACTCCTTCCCTTCCAGACCATTAATGTGACTGCCTCCCTTTTGGTTTCCTGTAACTCTGTATCTAAACTGTAATCTATTGCTTATCCAAATTCCACATCAACCCTAGAGCTCAGCCATATTAGTTCTAGGTGATTGGAGCCCCCCTCCTGTGTGCACTAGCCACTAGGCCAGCCTCCTGCTGAAGAAACAGCTGTGCGGGCCTGAGCAGGACCCTGAGGGTGCCCAGGTGGAGAGAGGTGCGCAAGGAATCATTAACACTGGCCAGATTGACTCCCTCTTAGGCTGTGGGCTAAAGGTTTAGCTAGCAGGTGGTTCCCGGAACCTTACCTGTTGCAGGAACACCACTGGTTAACGGGTTCTTGCTTTCCTTTTGGGATGCTCACACAATCCCATGTTGCTTTCCTTTTGGGATGCTCACACAATCCCATGTTGGATTACTGTCCAGAGCTGGAGCTATAACTAGGGGTTAGAGCATTTTTCTGCCATGCATGAGATCCTGGGTCATGCCACATCATGCTACTGTCTCCAAAGAGTGGCATCCTACATCCCACCTTGATCTCTCTCCACTCTGACCCTTTTCTCTGAAAGAGAAGAGAAGGGCATGATCCCCATACTTCCTTGAGGAATTCGTATTTTCATGTTCTCCAGAGACAAGCTATGTCTGTGCTCTTGGAATAAGGGAAGAGTTCCCAGCTAGGACTCAAAATGACTTGATACAGTAACAAGTTCAAATAGAATGGGAAAGTGTTGCCAACCAGGTTCTCTACAGACCACTCCTATTCTAATAAATGACTTTTATTAAAATGGCTTCAGTTTCTCCAGTATGAGAGATACAGACCGACAGAAAGAGACACAACACAATATTCTCTCTCTCTCTCTCTCTCTCTCTCTCTCTCTCTCTCACACACACACACACACACACACAGAGAGAGAGAGAGAGAGAGAGAGAGAGAGAGAGAGAGAGAGAGAGATTGTTTAATAATCTCTTCTTTTCAAGCTGACCTAATTCAAATTGTGTCAAGTAAAACTCAACACTGGGGACTGGAGAGACAGCTCAGCAGTTAAGAGCACTGGCTGTTCTTGGAGAGAGCCCAAGTTTGGTTCCCAGCACCCACATGTTGGCTTACAACCAGTTCCAGAGGACCTGACACCCTCTTCTGTCCCCCAGAGGACCTGACACCCTCTTCTGTCCCCCAGAGGCACCAGGCACTTCTATGCTGGCAAAATACTCATACACAAAATAAGTAAATCTATTTTTTAACTTAACAAGGTAACCTCAAATAGCTAGTCATTAATCACTGCTTTTATTTCATTTTGCAGAGGAAATAAGGCAGGGTGGTAATATCATCAGGAAACAGTGAAGCCCTGATAAAGAGAGCAGCTAGATTTCAGAGGTTTTTTTTTTTTTGTTTTGGTTGCCACTTTGTGCATTTAGAAACACAAAAGTGTATCTTATAAAGTACTGAGACTTAATGTATGCAAACCTCCCACGTGCCAGATAAGCATTCTGTCACTGGGCTACACCCCAGCATTAACTGAATCACTTATGAGCTTGCTCTACTGGTCATTTCCAGAAATGTAGCCGCTTGATTTGAGAAAGGGGGGCTTATTTCATCCTATGTATGTTGGCAGGTAAGATAGGACCTCTAAACTCAGTGGGGGTTCTAATTAATTTTTGAACATTAAAAACTCTAAAACAGTTGTTTCTCAATGATCCTATATTAATTTTGAACCCCCAGGCATATTGACAAGAAAACAGTCAGTTGTGATCTAAGCCAGTCTGTCCCCTGACCTTGCCTGTCTATGCTACCTCCTGTAGAGCAGTGGTCCACAGAGGTGTCTCTCAGCCTCTGGTGACTTTCTCTAAGCCTGAATCTGTGACGGGATTAAAGGAATAAATGGTTCTTAGCCAACCAGGGTCTTGATGCTGCTATTGGGTTCGGGGTTTTTTGTTTGTTTAATTTTGGTTGGTTTGTTTATTTGAGACAGGATCTCACACCATGGCCCACAAAGCCTAGAACTCACTATGTAACTCAGGCTGGCCTCAAACTCAATGTGCTTCCACCTCCTGAGTTCTAGGATCAGCCATGTGCCACTCTTCCCAGCCTGAGAATGACTCCTCTTCCTCCTCCTCTTCCTCCTCCCCTTCTCTCCTTCTCTGTGTATACGTGTTTGTGGTATGTAAGCATACGTGCTATGTGTTCCACACATAGGTGTGTGCATTGTGTGTAGAGGCCTGAGGTTGACTTTGGGACTCTTCCTTAATTGTTCTCCACATTGATTTCAGAGACAAAAAGACAAGAAGAAGTGACAATTATTATTGCTACAAATCCAGGTACTGTCAAGGATCATTAAAAACAAGATTTGTTCGTGACATCTAAAGCAAAAGCACTCCACCCTGTTTCACAAGTCGGGGTGTCCGGGTGGGGAGATCAGTTCCGGCAGTAAGTGCACTATGTAATATGATATTGGAAATAAAATCCAGCATGGCACTGCATCACACTCCAGGGTTTCCCGTCTTCTTCCTTCTCCGTGAACCTTCTCTTCCCGTGGATCTTCTCCTTCATGCCTTGCTCAGCAATCTTCTCCTATTACCGTGCTTCCTCAGGAGCCACTGAGGAACGAAGAATTGAAAGGGCACAAGTGAGCTGTGGAAGGATGATTGAGAGAGCAGAGAGGATGCATCCGGGGCAGCTCCCCAGGGACCCAGGCTTGGTGTGGATAAACTTTGAGAAGTGCCTGGAGAATCTTGGGAGAGCAGTTCGAAAACATCAGAGCTGCGATGTTCCCCAGGGGCCTTGCCACCACGCCCTGCCAGATGTAATTGTAGAAACTATCTCAGATGCGTCTTGGTTGGCTTACCAATGCAGGACCCCCCTGTTGTATGGACAACAGAAGACGAGTTTGTTGAAGTGCTCTAATGAGGGCTTTTCCCATTTACATTGACCAATCCTCACAAAACTCCATGAGGTGGATTCTGTTTTGTAGACGTGGAAGCAGGCTAAGAGAGGTTATTTAATTTATCCAAGGCAAATGATATGAGTGGCAAATCAAATGTACAAATCTCACTTCAATTCTTTTTAAATTATTTGTGTTTTTTAATTAAATTAAGGCAGGCTTGATTATGCATATACATGTAGGGGGTATACATGTCTGTGGGGTTCCCAAAGAGGCCAGAGACCCTCCAGAACTGGAGTTAGAGGACCATGGACGATGTGAGCTGCCTGACATGAATACTGGGAACCAAATTTGGGTCCTCCCTTAACCACTGAGCCATTTCCCTAGCCCTCACTCCAGTTCTTAATTTTGCTGCTCTAGGAAGCAACTGAAGCGTCAGTGGCGTGATTACCACTCTTCTAGCATGTGTATAAAACTCCACTGACCTTCGGAGTAAAGCCTTTCCCTGTGAGCCCTCCTCAAACCTAACCAAGCAGAGACCGTGGCAATGTCCTAGAAAGGTACATAGGAACACACAGAACCCTCTAGCTACCTTAGCCTGCCTACCTGGCAACAGGAATTCCCAGGAACCTGTCAAATTCTGATATATTTATTATGCATCTATTATTATCCTGGGTTCCCAAAGACACCCTCCAAAACCCCCATTTTCTAGCTGGACTAAAATGAATTCAGTACTAACTCATCTAGTTAGTGAGATATATAACTTCAACTTCCTACCTGGGAGATGTCCTGCAAACTTTTTTCTCTGCACTGGGTAGAGGAATGGGCAAGAATCTTGAGGTTTTTGTATTGGGCTCAGAAGGCCAGATTCCCCAGAAGCGTTATAAAGAGCTAAATTCTCTGCAGACTTGGATGATGTCCAAGAGCTGAACACACATCTCCTCCTCTTGTTCTTGGGATGCCATCATCTAAAGGGGCTTAGGAATGTGTTAATAATTCTCTAGAGAAATCGGCCAGGATTACCTACTCATGACTAATGAAGCTGTCATCCTCTGTTTCTTCCCACTGTTTAATAAAGTCTCCAAAAGACTGGCTTATGAAGATGGATAGAGCTGTAAGCAGCACCCCAAAACTGGCAGAGCGTCAGCCGAAATAGAGGCCTGCTTGTTTTGCATGCCACTCTGCTTTTCATTATACCTCACAATAACGTGTTATTAAATGAAAATGAATTTGCCATTATGGACCAGATACTTCTTAATGACTATTCAGCAGTGTTCCATGATTTAAATTTTTTTTTT
>PVIU01031640.1:0-14539 GCA_004026605.1 Ondatra zibethicus
AACTGGTGACTGAGATGAACCTAGTACACAGGATACACCATGAAAGACCTGATTGACAGTGCCCCCATACAGCAGGAAGAAGTTTGGAGAGAAAAAACTGTGCCCATGTTCCCAAATAATGTTTATCAATGTTCTTTTACATTTAAAGAGGGATATGATATAGATATGAATAATTTACATTGGTATAAATTTTGCTTTATTGATATAAATTTAAGGTCAATTTTGTTATATCTATTTCTGCTCTTGATTAAGGTACTGTGATTATGTAGTTCATTTAAAATATAATGTATAATTAGGAAATATAGGTCATTAATGAATAATCATCAATAATAGTCAAGCTTGTAGTCATATTAGTTAGATTTTCTAGATATAGAGAGATATATTTCAGTTAGATAGACATTCTTCATATCTCTCAAAGACTACAGAATATGGCATTTTAAATGTTTTTGTAGCTTAGGGCTTTCATGACAATGAGACACATCTTCTCCTGGCAGCACCAAGCTACTTCAAGAGGAAGATGGGCATCAAAGAGGCTCCTTAGCCATTTGGGCAAGAAACTGCTCTTGCCTGGACTGCATAAACTGGACACAAAGAACCCACAGAGAAAGGACTGCTGAACTTGCCTAAAGGTGAGATGGTCCTTCGGGGTTCCTGCTTCATGAAAGAGTCTACAAGACATTGTGCAGGATACAGAAGAAAGTGACTGAACTGTCTTTGAAATTTCCTGCTTCATGGAAGTGTCTGCTGAATACTGTGGGCCTGTAGGCTGAAGATGGATGCCCCAACGGTACAAAAGAACTTTGGGTGACTGTACAGGCAGCAAGATGTCCCTTTTATTTCTATAGTTTTGGAAGTTGCTTCCTTCTCATTTACTTAGGTAATATTATATCCTTCTGGAGTCTTCGATGGAGTTGAAAAATAGATAGATAGTTATAGTTATAGTTTTCCATTGTTATGATAAAAGATAAAGTAGATATAAATATGGTAACTGTAGTTCTTGTTTGATAACTGTTTTGTTATATGTAATTTTACTATGTTAAAATTAAAGCCTTTCTTTTTTGTTTAAACAGAAAAAGGGGAAATGGTGTAGGAGGTTCTTCTGTATTTGTATTGCTTTCATTGGTTGAATAAAGAAAACTGCCTTGGCCTTTTGATAGGGCAGAAAACAGGTAGGTAGAGTAGACAGAAGAGAATTCTGGGAGGAAGAAGGGAGTGAGAGAGAGAGCCGCAGCCATGAAATCACGACAGTCAGACATGCTGAATCTTCCCTGGTAAGCCACGATCTCGTGGTAAACACAGATTAATAGAAATGGGTTAGTTTAAGATGTGAGAGTTGGCCAAGAAGAGGCTAGATATAATGGACCAGGCAGCATTCAAATGAATACAGTTTCTGTGTAATTATTTCAGGTATGAACTAGCCGGGCATAGGAAACACGGTGGGTGCCTGGCGGCTGGGATCAAAAGCAGGCCTGTGCCTCATTACTACAGTGGCCCAAAAAGAAAAGCCTGCTAGAGTAATGTACAGCCAAATATGTAATACAAGATGTTCTGCACTAGAACTCAATGCAACATCAAGATACATAGTCTCTAGTTATCTCTAATATGAGGACCTATCTTATTAGCACATTATGGGTGACTTTTTATTAGTCTGTAAAGATATTTGAACAAAGCATCTTAAAGAAGGAAGAATATATTTTGGTTTATAGATTGAGAGTACAGTCCATCATGATGGGCAAGCACATAACAGCTCTTCATATTGCATCCACAGTCAGAAAGTAGAGAGAGGTGAATGGTGGTTCTCAACTGCCTTTCTCTTATTTATTCAGTGTGACACCCTAAAGTGTGAAAAGCTGTCTCCACAAATAGCATGGATTTTATGACTTTACTTGATCAAATCTAGACAACTCCTAATAGACTTTTCCCAGAAGTTTGTTTCCATGTAGTAATTCTCAATCTTTTTAAGGTCATATACAATATTAACCACCACAGACTCTTACTGGCAAGTGAATTATCTGAAGTATTTCTTTTCTTTGTTTGTTTATTACAAAGTTTCAGAATATTTTTCATTAAGTTATTCCTAATAACAATGTGGAAGTTTATCCAAAATTCCAAATCACTTTTCAATAAATTATTCCTAATATCAATTTCGTACTTTGAGTATAATTTACCCCCATAATCTTATGGGGAGTGACACTATTAGGAGGTATGGATTTGTTAGGTTAGGCCCGTACTTGTTGGAAAGTGTGTGTCATGGTGGGTGTTGGCTTTGAGGTTTCCTATGGTCAAGATACCACCCAGTGTCTCAGGCAAATTCTCATTGCCTGAAATATATAAGACTCTCAGCTCTAGCACCATTCCTGCCTGCATAACACCATGCTCCCTGCAATGATGAAAATGAACTGAACCTTTGAACTATAAACAAGCCACCACAATTAAATATTTTCCTTTATAATAATTGTCATGGTCATGGTGTCTTTTCATAGAAGTAGAAATCCTTACTGAGACAAACAATGATCCAAGGGCTACTGAATTCATACTTTAGTACACATTTTTATTGTTTCTTCCAGAACTTATAAACATATTTTAGGGGATGGAAGTTTAAGCAATGAATGCAATGGTTTATGCAAGTTTCTTTAATTCTCAATATTGTATGGTCTAGGAGTACACAGATTTAGTAACAAATTAATTTTTAAAATTATGATAAATATTTTCCATATTATAAAACCTGGTTGTTAAACCATGACATTAACAGCCTTCCTTACTCACAGATACTATGACAACAAATTCTATGTTTTGTGGAACCCATGTGATAGACTAATATTAAAATATTGGTATGAAGTAGCAGGGTATTAAGAACTCTACTAACATCAGTGAGTGAAGAATGAAAATAGTCTTCCTATTAAGAGTAAACAAATAATGATCTTACTAAAAACACTAGGTGTATGCTGCAGCTTATTCAATTGTTCTTTAATCAGTTTAATCCATCATTGGAGCTCTGCCTTAAAACCCTATCCCATTTGAAGGCAATTTTAGTTCTCTACCCCACCAGGAACAATATCTGTCATCCACTATCAGTATCTTGTCTTCTATTTTGAAATGATATCTTGGATTTTTATGCCAATGAGAACATACTTCCTAGTAGTAACATATTAACCTTTATTTAAATATTGAGCATTAAGTGAATAATATTATTTTTATATTTTATCAAATATATTGAGTCTTATCAGTGTCATCATTTACTCTTATTATCCATGGCTTACTCAAGTTCACTGAAAGTCACTTCCCTTGGAGCCCTATATTATAGTCAGACTCATCACCATATTATTATTCAGATTATATGCATAATTTTCTTATATTTCTATGTTAGTATATCATGCATTTGGAATATAATTTGGAAACTTACTAGACTTTCATCCTAACAAATTAAAGCACTTGCTGTGCTAGACAAATGACTAAATTTCAATCCCCAATATCCATGATGAAAGAAGAGAAGCAGCTCCAAAAAGATGTCCTCTGAGTTCCACATGTGTGCCATGGCATGTACATGCCTAGACTCTCATACAAAGACATCATATACATGTATATACACAATAAATGAATGAATGAATGAATGATTAAATAAATACATACATACATACATACATGGTAAGAATTTGTTAAGAAGCATTATTTGCATGGGAAGATGAATGAAAGTTGTGTTTTGAAAACATTGGTTGTCATATGTAATTTTATTTTATGGAAATGTTGAGTTTTGTAATGGCACATATATTAAAAATCAAAGAAAACTACATATGTGACCCACTAAACCAAAATTAATTTGTTTTCAAATATATTATTTTTCCATGCTAATAATCTTAGTCCTATAACTATTCTTCATATACAATAAGTGCCCCCTAATATTTTGTCAGTTTTACTTCTGCCTTTCTCTAATCCCAGACTGATTTATCTCTCTCTACATTCTCAATGATAGCCCACCTTCAGATCATTATCACTCATCTGAGTAATTGAAATTTCCCTTTACTGCTGTGTTCTCTCCTACTGGATGTGCTCCTTTTCTCCAGGCATCAACCATGGCAGACTTAGTCTAAATTAAGCCTTCTAACTCACTATATAAAGTTCTCTGAAATCTTTATCTTTCCCCATAAAATATACAATAATATATAAATTTTCTTTCCATAGTATTACAGATACCTTATGTGACTGTTTTAGTTAGGGTTTACTATTGCTATGTGGAGGCACCATGACCACAGAAAATCTTATAAAGAAAACATTTAGTTCAGTAGGCTCATTTATAGTTTCAGAGGTTCAGTCTATTATCATGATGGCATGCAGGCTGACATGGTGGTGCAGCTGAGAGTGCTACATTTTGTAGGCAACAGCAAGTCAACTGACTGTCACACAGAAGGAATCTTGAGAAAAAGAGATCTCAAAGCTTCCCTACAGTGACACAATTCCTACAAGGCCATACCTCCTAATAGTCTAAGTATTTCTCCCTTTGGAGTTCAATTCACCACAGTGAACTATGCAATGATATTTCATTTGTATTTTAATAAATAAATCTTACCTGAAGTTCACAGACTAAAACAACTGCACTGATTAGCCTTACAGACCAGGCAGTGGGGGCACACACCTTTAATCACAGTAGACAGGTTAGTTTGCCATAGAAACTGTGTGGGTAGTGGTGCATGCCTTTAATCCCAACACTAGAGAGGAATATAAGACAGGAGGAGACAGCTCTCAGACATAGTCTCATTTTGAGTTTCCTGGAGGAAGGATCACCATTTCAACCTAAAGTAGTGGTAAGAGCCAGTGGCTGGCTCTTTTGTGCTTTTGGCCTTTAGGATGAACCTCGATTTCTGTCTCTGGGGTTTTGTTAATTGAGTTACAGACCTAGATCCAATTATTCTTGAAGCGTTTTCCAGAATTTGTTTAAATGTTCTCCACACATACCATATGCAATAATCTATCATTAAAATCTTTAAATTCTTTAGAGTCTAGAACTAGTCTTTGATATTATCATTATTTTTCTTTCTGTTATGTATGAAATATACTAATAGTTAAAATGCCACTTACTATAAAAGTCTTTCATAAGTCTTTTAGGTTGCAGTTGTTGCCTTATCTTCTTATCATTACATTTTGTTTATATAGCGTTTAATATGAAATGGAAATGATGCTAAAAGCTGGTGGTCACTGGATGAATTGAACAGATTTACTAAAATATTTCATAATCTAGCTGGAAAACATATAGTATAATTTGACACTGACTATAATAGACTACTTAATAATTTAAATAATATACAGAAACCATGTAAGAAACAATAGAAAACAATTAAATCCATGTGTCAATAAAGGAGATTCTTTGTCTGACATTGGGATTTTTATGAATGTTACATATTATATGTGTATGCAAAAACAAAGCAAATATAAACCCAAGAAAATGGCCATTCCCGATGTCTTAATTTTCCTTCTTTTTGCTCTGATAAAAATATTTTAGCAAATTTCACTTAATTGAGAAAGCATTTATTTTAGCTCATAGTTCCAGGTACAGCCCATCCAGGAGGGAAATTCAAGGCAGTAGGACCTTAAAGTTTATATGTATAGTCAGAGAGTATAGGCTAATGGTTATTTGTGTTCAGTTAACTTTCTCTTTTATATGAAGTACAGGAACCACTCAAGCCCAGGGAATGATCCTGCCCACATTTGAGAGAGATCATTTTACATCATTTAATGTAATCATGACACTTTTCCACAGTCATGTCTAGAAGGTTACCTCCCAGGTTACGAGAGATACTGTCAATTTGGCAATTAACTCTAACCTTCACATATGGTTTAGCAGCATCATATTGAAATGAGAACAAAGTTCTATATATTTTATTTCTCAAGATGACACTAAGACTAATTTAGAAGTTTCTAGAAAACATGTTTCTATTGAAGCACTATGTAGCTATGAATCTTAATTTCATCACTTAAGAATTTTATGAATTTCTATTGATTCCTTGATGTTTAAAATAATTTTGGTCAAGATTTGAATAAAATTTTCTTTCTAAACTGCATGCTCAGCTCATACCAGGAAAGGGAAGTATTGTAGGCTTTACATTCAGAAAAGAATCTTGGCAGAGAATGATAACATCAGAATTAAGAAAAACCATGTGAATAAGCTGTAGAAACCTTTCTGATACAGTAAGATGAGATGATCTGACACCAAATGTTCTGGGGATTTCATGCAATTATGCATTTGATTATTCACCATACAAAATATCAGGCATGTATAGAGATATCTAAGCTTTATACTTTAAGCTTAGTATGTAACAGAGTTATACAAATGTACAGAAAAATAAAGAGATCATAAAAATATAAAGATATGACATGAAAGGAATGAAGACAAATGGGAACATCAGGGATGAGACTTAAAAAATGAGGTACAGTGAACAAAACACTATGACAACAGGATTTCAAAACTATGAGCATAATTAAACACTGTATGCTCTAGTGGCTTTGTAAGCCAAGTATTTTAAGCAGAGGTGACATTCAAAGTATTTAGCAAGCAGTGATAAATGGAGGCTGACCAATCAGAGTTGGAGAGCTACATATTCCCAGGCATTCTGGGGTTTGGATACAGGCCACAGTTCATTTATAACACCATGTTAAAAATGACAGGGGAAATTACATTCAACTTCATGAAAAAGAAAATTTACTGAATACTAGTTAAATTTTAGGTAAAGACTTTATTTTCAAAGTATAGAACATGACACATAAATTGTAGGTTTATATTTTTTTTCATGTACTTTTGGGAAACAAAGCATCTGTGACCACTGAAGGCAACTTTTCTAGTCTAGAAGTTAGAGGCATAAGGTCTTCAATATGTGGAACATCACAACATTCAATGTCTTAATAGGCAGCTTACCTTGCTTCTGGAGCCCACAGAGCTCTGTTTCCCCTTGAAAGCTCTATGGTCAGGGGTTAAACATCAAGGCCTATTCTCCATTTCAAGCTCTTATTACTTCAATACATGTTTGTTGAATGACAAATATGCATCAGTGATTGATTCAGAGTTTTGAAACATAGCATAGATCAAGAAAGACATTGTCCCTGTCCTTGAGAACCTAAGCACCACAAGAGAATAATGTTTTCTGTTTAAATAGGTAACCTAAGTTATTTGAGAAATGTCAGCTATTCTTAGGATCTTAGTAGATCAAAAAACTAGAGGCATGGTCCTGGAGCCTCCTGGCCAGTGTTCCTTCCTTTGAGGACTTCATCTTCTGATTGCTGAGTTCCACACCCAGTGAAATGAACTAGACTTCGGTGATTGTGATTAGCTTCTGGGTTGGACTACGGTGACATTGTCATGCATTTTCCTTTAAGTATACGAATTCTGCTCTTTTTCCCTGGTTCTTCTCTTCCTGGGGATACTCAAATCCATTTCTCAGTTAATTATATATTACCACACGAATATTGACTGGTTAATGAGTCAGGAGGGTGAGCTGGTTCACTATTTTCTCCATATATTTACTTATTTTGTAACTATGTAACTTTTATAACTTGAAAAAAGTGTTCTCTTTATATTTCAGTTTCCCCAGCTATGTTTGCTGCATAGTAGCCATTTTTTGTAGTGTTAGTCTGAATCTTGACAATTTGATCCTTATAAAGCCATCATAACTATAAATGTTTACTTTCATTCTCTTCAGCAATTCTCTCTTTCTTTCTCTCTCTCTCTCTCTCTCTCTCTCTCTCTCTCTCTCTCACTCTCTCTCCTCTCTCTTTATCTCTTTGTTGTGGGCACACATATAGTCAGTTACTCTCTCTTGTGAATTCTTATCCCCAGACTTTGGTGCCTTTTACCCATAGGTTGAAAATTTGCCTAAAATTAGTGTGTCCATTAACAGATAACTTAGATGAATATGTGAAATGAAGTATCAGGCTAGCTATGGTAGGAACACCCAATCACCTCACTAATGAAGATAAATTAAAGCTTAGAAACCTCTGGGCATAAATTTTAAAATGAATAATTAAAATCCAATCACTTTCCTGTCAGACATATTAAGAAAGGCAGTACATAAATGGAAAAAATCATAATCAACTTATGCGTATACACGGAACTATTGGATCAACACTTTAGACTTCATTAGTTAGTCAATACTTGTATATCAACACACATTAGTAGTTCTGATGTAGTAAGGAGGAGAGGGCTACATTCCCGCCACACGGCTCCTGGTCACACAACTAGCTTATCCCTGAAATAATTACACAGAAACTGTATTCATTTAAACTCTGCCTGGCCCATTAGTTCTAGCCTCTTCTTGGCCAACTCTTACATCTTGACTCAGCCCATTTCTAATAATCTGTATTCACCACAAGGATGAGCTTTACCGGCATGAGTCTAACCAGTGTCCATCTTGGTCCGGAGAAGCATGGTGTCTCCCACATTGCCTTCTCTCTCCCTGCCTTCTGTTCTGTCTTCTCCTCCCACCTAAGGGCTGCCCTATCAAAAGGCCAAGGCAGTCTCTTTATTTAACCAATGAAAGCAATACACAAACATAATACCCTCTTACACCAATTGAGACACTGGTTTGGTCATGCCAGTCAAATGACAATCTAATAATTGCTGTTGTTTTCCTACAAACTAATCCAATAGTTATTTTGGAGACATAAATTCATATTCATTTAATAAAAATGAAAATGCAATGATAAATGATAGCAACTGTCATTTATTGAGCCTATTTCATCTATTAGTATTGTTATATATATTTTTACTTAAGACTCAGATCAATCCTTTTGAGGTAGGTGTTATTAATATTTATTTTTAGAAGATAATGAAAGTAAAGCACAATCAGCTCAAATAACTCATAAAATATCAAAGTTACTAAGTGTTAGACTCAGGCAGGACAAGTGAGACCTAATGTCTCAATCTCTCATGCTTTCCTAATTTTTGGCTTACTTGTTTAACTTACTATATTTCTTAAGTTTACATAATTTCTTTTTAACTTTTCAAGTACTCAGTGTACTGCTATGTATACTCTATCTCTGAATAAGTTTCTCAATTGATGAATGCATGTGTGGTGTTGTGGGAATTTTTTCCCTACTTTACTGAAAAGTCTGCCAGATATTATTGGACTCTAGGCTGAAGATGGATGTCTCAATGTTACAAAACAACTTTAGGTGTCTGTCCAGGCAACAAGCTGTCTGTCATTTCTAAAATTTTGGATGTTGCTTACAATGCACTTCTTGTTTACTTAGGTAATATTATATCCTTCTAGTGTCTTTGATGGAGTTGAAGATTAGATAGTTATAATGATAGTTTTCCTTAGTTATGATAAAAGATAAATTAGATATAAAATTTTAAACTCACAAAGATAGGATAGATGATAAACTATTTCCCTTATTTTGCCAAATGTAAATGGACTAAATATTATAATCATAATTCTTGATTGGTAGCTGTTTTGCATATATAATTTTACTATGTTAAAATTAAACCCTTTACTTTTTAATTAGACAGAAAAAAAGGTAATGATGTGGAATGTCATTCTGTATATATATGGCTTTTATTGGTTGTTGTAAAAAGCTGTTTTGGCTAATGGCTTACTAGAGTAAAATCTGAACAGAGATACAGAGAGTAGGTAGAGTCAAGCGGATGCCAGCCAGCCACCAAGGAAAAAATACATTTATCAAATGATATAAATGCACATGGCAATAGAAAGATAATAGAAATGGATTAATTTAAGATGTAAGAGCTAGCTAGGAATATGCCTGATTCATTGGTTAAACAGTGCTGTAATTAGCATAGTTTCTAATTATTAGGTTCTGGGTGGTTAAGTACGGTCCCCAAATATAGTACGGTGTACATTAAAATCAATAATAACAGATTACATTGATATTATTTATTGGGTGCCAGTTATGTATCTGTTCTGCTTCTAACTTTTATGTGTAAAGTTCAAAATCTCCCCACAATACTGCTGAAAAGGCATTATTACTATGTCCATTTTATAGGTGGAAGTACTGAGGCTGAGTGAAGCTAAGAAACTTTAAGAAATTGTCAAGATGACTGTGGCTTGTTTTTGTTCTACTAGGAATTAAGAAGGTGCTTACCATTGTACATGCGCAAATGTATGTGCTTCTGTGTCCATGCGTGTGTGTTTCTTGTGTGTTGTACTTAATGAGACCCAAGACTAATATCTGATATCTTCAGTATTAGTCTCCACTTTATTTTTTTTAGTATTTTAAATGTTGTTTATTTTATGTGTATGGATCTTTTGCCTACATGTGTACCATATATGACATTTTGAAGACAAGGTCTTTTGATAAACAAGTAGATCATCCATTTGCCAAGACTAGTTATTAACAAACTTTAGGTATCATCTTTTTTATATCTTCCAAGAATGGGGATGGCTACCGCCATAGACAGCTTATTAGGTAGCATGCCTTTGGGAATTTTCTTGGTTAGATTAATTGAGGTGAGATCATCTGGTTGCCTACTGTAGGTGGTATCATTACCTTTTAAGGGATCACAAACTATATAAAAAAGAAGATAAAGAACAGAGCAAGCATTCATCATGGTCAGCCTACACTTATATAAGGTGACCAACTTCCTTAAGCTCATGCTTCTCTGACTTTTCCACAGTGGTAAACTGTAAAACATCCTCTTTGTTCATTTATCTCTTATCTGTCATATGACAAGATAGAAAATTGTCAACCCCATTAGGAATAGAGCCTGTCTAAAACTCTCAGGTTAATTTTAATCTACTTCCAATAATCATCTGCAGTGGACCTTTAATCCAGTTCTAGCTGATGAAATTAGAAGACCTGTCTGCCTGCTTAGAAGGCTCCTAAGACCATATTTTCATTAGTAGAAAACACTGGGAGTATTGGAGTCTTCTTCCCTTGGATGATTCTTGAATACCCAGCTAATATGTTTTAGTTAGTATTAAGGAAGCAAAGCTAACACAGAAAGAAAGGGAAATTTGTGTAAATCCTTGATATCTCTTACTTTGAGATGGCCAAAGGTCATGATTTGTTCTTTTCAAATTACATATCTTTTTATATTTTTCTTTTATTTAAAATAGATTGTTTTCTCATCCAATGAATTCTGAATAGAGTTCCCCATCCCTGTCTTTCTCCCAGTTCTTCCCCACCTCCCCTCCACTCCAGATTTATTCTCTTCCTGTCTATCATTAGAAAAGAACAGTCTTCTAGAAGATACCAACCAAACATGATAAAATTAAATATAATAAGTTGAAGCAAAATCTATCATACTGGACACAACAACACAAGAGGAGAGAAAGAAACCTAAGAGCAAGAACAAGAGTTAGAAACTCACTTGTTAGCACAGTCAGAAGTCCCATGAAAATACTAAGATAATAGCTATAATGCATGCACAGAGAACCTGTTGCAGATCTATATATCCCCTGTGCTTGGTATTTCAGTATCTGTGAGTTCATATGCACTCTGATTACTTGGTTCAGGGGCCCTTGTTCTCCTGGTGTGCTCCAACCCCCCTGGCTTTTACAATCTTTTGGCTTTGTCTTCAACTTGATTCTGTAAGCTCTGATGGAAGGAATTTTATGAAGACATCCTATTCAGACTCTCTCTTCACATAATGTCTAGCTGTGGGTCTTTGAATCTGTCCTTATCTGCTGTCAGAAGAAGCCTTTCTGATGATTACTGGATAAGGCACTTATCTCTGAGTATGGAAGAATATTGTAAGAATCATTTTATTGTTTTTTTAACTTTGTACTCATTCATTTAATAAACATGCCATCAGAAGCAAAAAGGCACCCAAAGCAAACATCCTTGGTAGTAACATGTCTAGACGTTCAACTTTGAGGATTCAATCAAACCCCAAGAGAGTTCAGTTTTTATGCAAAGTTCAAAGGAAACACCAACCTTCATTTATACCTGGGTACCAGTACACCACCATCTCAGATTATGTGGCCAACTGGGGAGAGCACAGGTGTTGGAAACAATGTCCCATCATAAGCAAAAAAGGCCAGCATCCCACCCCATCTCTACATCTGTCTGATACCTCAGCTTGTCCCTACCAGACATAATGAATCTTCTGATTTTACCACTTGGTGGGTTCCTTGGCCTTGGGTCTCAAGCTGTTTGGGGTGGGACTCCAGGTAAGTGACTGGAACTTCTAGGAGTGGTAAAAGCAACATAGGAACAGCAGGATGGCCCATGATACTTTTTAAAAAGACCATTAGTATTTGTTCTCTGGGCTATCTAGTCTCTGGTTATTTGTTATGCAAGAAGTGTTGGGTATAGGTCTATTCTCATGGAGGGGGCCAAAATCAGACATTGGTTAACTTCTCCCACAAATTCTGAGCAACCATTGACCTAGTATATTATGTAGACAGGACAATAGCATATTATAGGTTTTGTGGCTGGATTGGTGTCCATGTTTCTCTTTCAGTATCCTTAAGAGTACCTCTCCACACCAAAGTGTCTAGAATGAATGGGTGAAAGCTCCATGTCAGTAGCAGTTTGAATTTGCCATGTTCAATAAATTGTGTGGGTTTTGTCCTTAGAAATAGGACTCCACTTTCTGTTTGTGGAGAGCAATATTTTATCTTGTCAAGAGTCTGGGTTGTTTGGGGATTTTCATGCAACCCCCTGATTCAATAACTCAATTGAAATTAACTCAGTCCTGCGACTACAACTCTCACCTACAAGAGATGGCCAGTTCAAACACTGAATCCTCCCATTACTAGAAGCCCTCATTTGTATCACCTTCATAGATTCCAGGAAGATTCCACTGTACTAGGTTTCTACATGTCCCTCAAAGGGCCCCCAATTATAACAAATTTTCCCATACTCTCTCCCTCTACCTTATCCCCCAACCAAATTCCCCTGTTCCCATCTATACTTGCCCCAGTCTGCCCATAAAATCTATTCTATTTCTCCTTCCCAGGGAAATCTCTTCATCTCCCTGATACCTTCTCTTTACCTAACCTCTCTGGGTCTATGGATTGTATCTTGGTTATCATTTACATAATGCTAACATCTACTTATTAATGAATACACGCCATATTTGTCTTTCTGGGTATAGATTACCTCACTCAGGATGAGTTTTTCTAGTTGCATCTATTTCCCTGAAAATATCATGATGTTATATTTTTTAAACAGTTTAGTAATACTCCATTGTGTAAATATACCACATTTTTTAACCATGCTTCTGTTGAGGGATATCTAAGATTGGTTCCAGTTTCTGACTATTATGAGTAAAACAGCAATAGTTATGATTGAACACTTATAGGTAGAATAGAGGGTCCATTCTATATATGTCTATGAGTGGTACAGCTGGGTCTTCAGGTAGATTGATTCCAACTTTCTGAGGAACTGGCATATTGACTTTCATAGTGGCTGTACAATTGTGCACCCAATAGCAACAGATGAGTGTTTGCCTTGTTCTACATCCTTGCCAACATGAACTACTACTTGTGTTATTTATCTTGGCCATTCTGACAGGTGTAATGATGGAATCTCAATGTAAGGGTAAGCAAGTTTAAGAGTCAGGATTGTCTTGAATCTCAAGTTGCATACATTAAATATGAGTAGTTTGTATATAAATTATATTTTAATAGAGTCAATGTAAACAAAGTTGTATATTGCTTTATTTTTCAAGCTTGCTCTCTAGAGTCATAATTGTCTCCATTCTACTTCTTGCAATACTAGTCCTCAGATGTAAAACCTAGCATATGATAGACAACTTCTTGTTTCATCACTGAGCCCTTTGGTCCAATTTTATAATTGTTGTTGTAATGTGGGATGTCTTTCTGTATATGTGTTGCTCTTATTGTTTGATTAATAAAGCTGTTTGGGCCAATGGCTTAGCAGAGTAAACTCCGGTAGGAAATCAGAAAAGAGATATAGAGAATGAGTAGGCACAGTCAAGGAGATGCCATGAAGCTGCCAAAGGGAAAAGATGCCACTCAACTACCAAGGAAAATGAGGCAATACTACAGCCTCATGGTGATACACAGATTAATAGAAATGGCTTAATTTAAGACATGAGAGCTAGCTAGGAATATGCTAGAGCCATTGGCCAAAGAGTGATATAATTAATACAATTTCTATGTGATAATTTGGGTTTAGGTGGCAGGGAAATGAATTTGCAGTCTTAGCCTACAAAATGGTGCCCATCATCTGGGGAATGGATCCATATAAGACCTAAAACACTATAAGAACAAAAAATGGGAAACAAGCTCCACCTGGGGCAGAAGCCAGGAGCAAATCCAGCCCTGGGAGCCAACCCAGTCCTGGGACACTGATTGAGCCAACTCAGAGCCCGCAACCTCCACTGGAACCGGAGTGGCACTGAACCAGCTACCCAGGACAAGGAGAGAACGGGCTCCACCAGGAGCAGAAGATAGGAGTCAACCCGGTCCGGGGACTAGAGCGGATCAGGATTGACCCAGCGACCAGATCCAGAGACAGCGATCTCCACCAGAACAGGTACAAGGGAATAACCACGGAGCGAGTCAGCCAGACACAGAGACTGCTGAGGGTCTGGACGTGAATCTGGGGACTTCAAGGGAGTGGATAT
>PVIU01031641.1:0-14413 GCA_004026605.1 Ondatra zibethicus
GTTGGGTTTCATGGCCTACCAACCATCCTAAAGCAACTAGCACCATCACTGAGTGGGGTATACACACCTGAAGGCCGCAACCTCTATTCCTAGGGGCTTCTACACCACAGCCCGATGCCTCCCCCTCACCATTTCTACTGAGCCTCAGCAAGCTGCCACCTGTTGTCCTTCACCCTATCTTGCTTTTCTCGCTCTTTATTTTCACATTAATGTAAGGCAAAGTATAGCCTCTAGATTCCAGTTGATGCTAACACTCTATTACTACATACTAAACTTCCTAGTTGTTGGAAGTTGGTGCGCCTGCAGTTGGCACAATACTCAGCTCCCAGAAAGGGAGCATTGTGTAAGTCAGAGCCTTTAGTTAGGTTATTCCTTCACTCTTTCTTATCAAGTTGATAAATTTGCTTTTAGTCCTTTTTTTCATGGAAATTGGCTCTGAAACTGTAGATTTAAACTCTACTGCTGACAAACATACTAAAACACAGCAATTGCACAGGTGCTAAACCTCCACATACCTGTATCATTAAGATTATATATTACTTTACAACAAGGCTTCAAGGTTCGGGACTTGGGTTTTAAATTATAATTTCTGAGTTCTGCCCATAACTGGTGTGCTCTAGTTTAGATAAAACAAACAGTATGTTCTTCACCTTAGATTCCTTTAGTTCTGAGACACACTCTGCAAGCAGCCAGGGAGTCAAGGGGAGGCTATATAAATGAGAATAGCAGGGGAGACCTGCACCCAAGAATGGCATGGGAATGCTAAAAATTGCCAGAGTCTGAGAATGCCAGTTGAAACCACAAGATAGTGAATATACCTGTAAGGTACATTATCCTTGCTCCATAGCAGATAAACAGAGTGACAAAAATACCATCTTAGAACATGGCTAACATGTTATCCCCTCCTCAAATGTCAATTAGTGTCACATGTCACTGAGTTTTAAGAAGATAGTACACTGTCTACATCACCATCAACATCTGACCCCTATTATCTCTCCGACCACCTCTTGAGAATGCATTGGCATTTCAGTCTTTGATCTCAGCCCGATCTGCCCTCTATCCAGTCCTCTCTTCCCCTGATTGGTCCATGTGGTTTCATGTCTCACCTCCTGCTTTATTGTTCACTGTAGTATCTATGCTATCAAGTGTATCATATGCTTTACTAACGTTTTATTAATTTTAATGGCTTATTGCCATTTTTTCTAACTAGAGGTTCAACTTCATGGGGTCTGAAAGTTTTTCTGCTTTGGTTCTCTAGATTCTCAATATGAAGGACAGCTTCTGACATGTGGTGGTCCTTCCATGAATGAGTGAATGAATGAATGAATGATACAAATATATTTTATTTATATAGGTTTCTTTGTAAGTGTGTCTTACAATACATTTCTTAGAGCAGACAGCATTCCTAGTTTTAAAAAGAACAAGCTCTAGACCAACTGCGTCGACAAGGATCTTTAAGAATTGTGCTATTACTTTTTCACTATTTGTAGACATAAGTGTTATGTTCTGTTAATGGGATTTTTTTAATCTTTCGTAGTTCTCATTGGAATTTTTGATATAACTTATGGAGAATTTCTTCACAAATTGCAATAGTATGAAATGTTAATTACTTCTCATGGGTGTCACTTTCTCTAATGATACATTTTCCCTGTGGCTTAAAACTGTTTTTATGCTTTTCCAACTTTATCTAGAAAACCAAATCTAGATCCTAGTGCCTCTCCACACTTACAACCTCTCCCACCCTGACCATAATTTCAATAGCTCAGAGTGAGAAGAAATGGGGTAGGAAGGGAGGAAAGAGGGAAATCAGCCCCTTAGAGGCACCTTAGTTCAGGCTTCCTGCTTCTTTTCTCAACTTCCAACTTCCTATGATGCTCATATTTATGCTTCTAGGGACCTTGGTCTGAGCCCAGGCCCCTGGTGGCCATGAGATCAGTGGGAAAGGATCCAGGGACACTGAACAGGGCTGCACCAGCCTCAGCAGTCCTACACCAGATGACTCTCCATGGGCAGAAGGCAAGGCCACCATACTTGTATTTCTCCATCAATAGGCAGCCTGCCTTCTCCTGAGCACAGACTGGGGTCAGGGCGGATCCATAGGCTCTTGATACTCAGAAGCATGTTTGAGACACAAAGGTCAGCAGTCCTGCTAAGCACCCTGATAGAGACCTCACTATTTGGGTAGAAGATTTAGTCAGGAGGTAGAACTGGAAGACCTTTGCAGTGAGAGTTGCTTGAAAAACAGACCTCCGGCATAAGAGGTTTGCTAGGGACCCAAGAGTTACCTGAAGGTAGGTGACCTTCCTAGCTAGAGAAGGCTCTAAAGACATCTAGTGCCCTCCTTATAAAAAGGCAGCTGATAAGGTGGGAAGATTTTCTGTGTTGCAGTTCATAATTTCATCCTCCAGTAGATAGGTCCCCCAGCCATCTTCTTCATCTCTTTGGACTACATTTGCTGGGCCAGAGCCCAATGGTGGCAGCTGTGGTCTTGGCAAGGCCTGAGTTAACCACCTCTGCTCACAAGTCCCTATGATATTAGCTGCAATATGTGCTCACTGTTAACCTTCTTACCAATACTGAGCTCGTACGCCATCTTTTGATACTGAAAAAGAATATGTAAAATATATAATGAACTGCACACTACTACTCAAAATAATTTGAAGCCCTCTTTTTGGTAACGACAGATAAATGCTGACCTTTAAACCCCAGGGATTCAGCTCAGCATGATTACTGCTTTGATACTAGCTCAAAATTCGAATTCAGATTCAAATAATTATTACCAGTACTCAAGAGGGATTATCATAACCTTTCAAAAACAATCCCAGAATGATAGTGCCAGTAATTCTGGAAATGATATGCAAAGAGTACCAAGAATCATCCCTTGATAAGAATAGCACTACTTCTGCCATTTCATATTTAAAAGCAAGTTTCCATGGCCACTGAGTGAGATGGCTCGGCAGGTAAAGGCACTTGCTTCTAAGCTCAGTGTCTAGAACTGGACCCAGGAACCCACAAGTTGAAAGGAGAGAGTCAACTCCCACAAGTTGTCTTTTGACTTCTACATTCCACATGCTCATTTTTGCATGCACACACACACACACACACACACACACACACACACACACACTCAAGCACATGAACAAGAATGGAAAATTAAAACTCAGATTTAGTGTATTCAACTGGTGACAGTGGCTCAGACTACAGGAGAAGAATATGTGGGAAAGGAATTGGTAAGAAATGCTTCTCTTAGATCTTGAAGATGTGTGCCTCCCCAGCAAAAAAGGTCTGAATTACCTGATTTTGTACCTGAGGACCATCTATTCAATGTCTTAAGAGAAAGTGAAACAGAGGATTACTGTGACCTTTAATGACTGAATCATTCCACATTGTCTCTTTTAACATCTTGTTAAGGCATAATTTGCATACTTAAAATTCACCCACTTTAGCGGCACAATCTGATCGTTTTGAGTGTATCCACAGTTGTGGAACCATCAAAACAATCTAAGCACAGTTTATTTTTACCACTTGGAAAGAAAGACTGATGCCTGTTATGAGTTGCTTCCCATCTGCCCATTCTCTCAGCCCCTAATGACTACGGAGAAACCTCCTATCTCTATGGACTTCCCTGAGTATACTTAATAAAAGTATAACCATAAAATACATGATTGGCCATTTGTCCCTGCTTCGTTTCCTCAGCTTAACATTTTAATGATTTCTTTATGTTGTAAGCTATGTGAATGAAAGGTTAATTTCATTTTCATTCCATATGTGTTATCATATGCTTGTGCCTCGTTTTGTTCATCTGTGCATCGGGTGATCAACAGGTGAGCAAGTTCTGCTTGTATTGTATTCTATTATCATACCGCAGCTATGATCATTCACATGTCAATTCTCGTCCATTGTCCTTTTAATTCTTCTATGAAAAATATTCCCCCACTGAAGAAATGCACAAACCTTTGGCTATGGGGTCCAGGATTCAGTTCTAGTCTTACCATACCACCTGGTTTTTGTTTGTTTGTTTGTTTGTTTGTTTTTAAAATGTTCAACTTTTCTTTTATCTGTAGTAATCTAACAGAATACTCAAATTTGGCACTTAAGGGGAATCTCAATTTTCCAAGTCTTTTACTTTGTGTCAGAGCTATCTTAAGCATATCTAGTTGGGTCAATTCCTTCCCTGAGTCAATTTCAATAATTAAACAATACAGTAACATTTGAATAATAAAAGGTAATAAACTGCAATAACGAAAATCTGTTAATACTGAGGAAATTTAATCTTGCTTGCCACTTTTGACAAATGAATGTGTTTTACTAGTAAAAAAGATTTAGATAATGAGTTTAAATGTAATTTCTATTGGTTTTTATGTCTTTCTAACTTATCAATATAGTAGGAAAAAAGAAAAAGGTCAGTGTGCTTTATAATCTATCATCAGTCAAACAGACTTTTTTTCAATAACATTTGTAGGAAAAATGGCTAATTTCCATTTCGTGTAAAAAATCAATTTTTATGTAGCAGTCTAGGTCCCAAGTTATTCCATAAAATTGAGATTTGCAGTGTTCAGCTGCTGACAGTGGTTCAAACTCTAATAGAAGAACACGTGAGAAACATTTCTCTCTCTTTTCTGCCTTGGTACATTAAGTTCCCAGAGGGGGCAGATGTTTGGCAACACATTACTTATCGCTATGCAACTGTGTAAGAGTCTAAGTGGGAAATGCCTTGTGCAATCAGCGCTGGCTTCTCTCTGAATTACTCCAACCAAGAAGTGAATTAGCAAATTCTGTACCTTGAGAGAGGGTTTGTTGACAAACTGTTCTCTGTTTATGGTTTCCATTGCTAGTGTGGAGTCTCACTGTGTTCTCAGAGCTATTCTTTTCTCTCCCTACCCTATGCTTTCTTTCCTTCCTAGAAGGCAAATGTCAAGGCTGGCCTACAAGCAGGCACTTCCCTTTTTTAAGCCAATCCTGCGACTCTACAGAAATTGGGAAGTCTGGGTGCATAAGCACCATGTTAAATCCGAGACTTAATTTCTGCTTGTTTGCATTGTAATGGAATTTTTCCCTTAAGGATCATTCATCACTTTAAAAAATTAAGCCAATTTGGAAATATAATTTAAATGTATAATTGAATTTGTCAGGTGATCTTAGCTCTACAAGTTAATCAGCTGGAAGAGACCTAAAGAAGTTTCCCCACACATGCTTGGGTTTGCGGGCAGCCCTACAAAGAATATCAGGTTTTTGGAGAATTCTTTGTTGATTCAATCTGCATTCTTTCTTTTGCAGATGGAATTTTTCCAGCTTGCGATCAAGGTCCATAATATCAGTCAAACTGAAGGGAAGAAAATGGCATAAATTTAGCTAAAATATTAGAAATGACAAATCAGGAAAATATGTTAACTGGAGTGGAAAAAATGTGTAATAAAGCCACACAGAGAGCATATGTCAAATTCTTCTATGGTGACAAAGAGGAGGGGCAATAAGCGGGTTTCACCGAGACCAGCATAAGCTGTCAGGAAATTTTCATCTACTGTCTGATTCACTAGACTCATTAAGGTCCTCTCCTCTCTCCCAACAATCAGCAAATGAGTTGATGGTTGTTTGTGTGTGTTTATTTAATATTTGTTTGTTTCCATTAAATGGAGGGGACATAGACCAATTAATTTTAAACGGCAGTAAATTAAGTGAAGAAAAATACAATAAAAACAAAAGATATTTGCATAGTGTAGGTGATCTAAATGCATGCAAAAATAAGCTTATTTGGACTCCTGAAATCTCTGAATTACTACCTTTCAAATATTGCTCGGCTATGTGTCAAGCACAGTTTGAAACTGGTAGTAGAAATATGTGACAGCTTAAAATAGCATTAGGGCTGCGATATGGCTCAGTGGGAAAAGACTCTTGTTGCATGGCTGACAATTTGAGTTTGATCCCTGAGACCACATGATAGAAGAAGATAACTGACTCCAACAAGTTGTCCCCTGATCTCCACAAACATGCACCTTCGCAAATGGGCTCTCTCTCTGCCCCCCACCACCTTCTCTCTGTGTCTCCGTCTCTCTCTGACTCTGTCTCTCTGTGTCTTGGTGTCTCTACTTTTCTGTTTCTGTTTCCTGACTCTGTCTCTCTGTCTGTCGCTCTGTCTCTGTCTCCCTCTCCACCCCCCTCCATTATGTGCACACACACACACTTCAATAAATAAATGTGATTTTAAAAAGTTTTCTTCATAATACCATCTATCCCTCCAGGTTTCAGTGGTATTCTAAGCATAGAACCCACTATGATTTCCTCTACATAAAATAGTCTGAATATTCGAATTACGAAATGGATGGGATGCTGAAGGGAGGAGAGATGGCAGATCATTCAATGTGTGAAATGCTGACCCTGCAGAGTGTCTGAGTTCAAACTCTAAAAGCCATGTAGAGGCAGGGATATTAGCATGCATGTATAATACCTGTGTTCCTCCAGGAAGATAGAGTCAGAGACAGGATGCTCACTGAGACAATAGAAGGTTGCAGATCAGTTAGCCTGGATATGCAATGGTGAAAAACAGAAAAAAGAGACTCTGTCTCAAGTAATACAGAAGGCAAGAACTGTCACTCTCCTCTGGCCTACACATACCACATCACATGTGCCTACACATACACACATACACATAAACAAACAAGCAAATAAATGTCAGAGATATACTTTAGCACCACATGACCTGGCCTCTGCCCAGCCCAGAGGACTCTATCTATCCATTTGTAAGTGGGAACCGTAGGAGCTATAAACTTCCTAATGAGTTTTCAAAGTGGGAAGAGATGTAATGAAACCCACATTATTGAAGTTTATATTCTTGTCCCCCAGCAGTGTCGTGGGAACTACTAGACAACATTTCATTCATGGACTCATGTCAGTGGTTCATTTTTAGAACAGATGTGCAGTGTGAAGATAATGCATCTTGCACATGTGGGGTCGTAAGCATTCTCTATTTCAGGGCTTACAGGGATTGAGCAGGATAACTAAAGACTTTGAACTATAAGACCTTCCTATTTTCATTAGCAAATCTTAGTAATGTGAGCACTTGGAGTCCCCCAAGATTTCATCTTGCTCTCCTTCTCATGTGGTATCTTGAATGGTTAAGGACATTGAGGAGAGTAGATTGCAGGTTTTCATTGTGAATTGCAAATGACTCACATTTTTATTACATTTTGCATTATCAATGTTTCTCCATCCATCGAATCTTCTCCTTCGGCTTACAGTCTTCAAGACGGTTTCTTTTCTCCCAGATAATTGTTTTCTATCTTATTTTTGTAAACTGCTGCCATGCATAACTTCCTTTTATACTCTCCATGTTTGAGGAAAAAGAGGCATAAATGTCAGTGCCTCCGTGTGTGACAACAGTGACAGTGTTGACACTAGCCATTGTTAATTTTGGTAAAATACACATGACATAAAGCTCACCACCTTAACTGCTACAAGTGTATCATTCGGTGTGTCAAATGCACTCACACTGTTGTACAGACAAGTTTTCAAAACTCTTTTCATCTTCAAATTTGCAACAACCAAAAGTCCATTAAGGAGCTGTCCCTGCCAGCCCTCGTCCAGCCCTGCCCCTGCTTCCTGCACTCTATGAGATCCCACAGCAGTTGTCTTTATGTGAGCCCTATTTCTTTAACTCAGTATCCTCAAGGTCATTCTATGCTGTACCAATGTAAGAAAAGCCTTCTTTTCTGATGCAAAATACCACAATTTCTTTACTTTTTCATTTGTGGAAGCCATTTGAATTGCTTCTAATTTTTTGTTATAAAAATGTCTATAAAAGCACAGTCTTACAAATGACCGTCCTTAGGATTCTGATTTCAATTCTTCTGTGCATATACATCAATATGGGACTATTGGCTAATATCATATTTCAAGTTCAAGTTTATATTTTGCTTATAATCACATTTCAAGTTCAAGTTTATATATATAGATATATTTTTCTATACCAGCTACACTGCTAATCAGTCTCACCAACAGTGTGCCATGCCCCCCATTTCTTCACTTGGTGTGTATGTGCACACACATACATGTGTGCACTTGTGTGTATATGTATTTGTGTGTCTGTGTTTCTAATGAGTATGAAGCAACAATTTACTTTAAAACTGCTATTTAGACAGTCATTCAAAGGCATTTTCTAATTTTTTATATTTTTTAAATTAAAACATAATTTTACATCTCCTCCCTTCTCCCTTTCCTATCCTCTCTCCAACTCTTCTCATGCACCCTCCTTGCCTCTTCTCAAATTATGTCCTCTATTTTATTAACTGTTTTGGTGCACACACACATAAACATATACATGTGCATGAATATGCATGTATAAATGTGTGCATATATAAGTATGTGCATACATTTTTTATAGATATGTATTCCTATATATAAATATACAGTCTACTCAGTCTATATAATGCTACTTGTGTAAATATAATTCAGCACTGAACACAGTATTAGTTAACCAATTTGGGAGTTCTTCCCTATTTGGGGGCTCTTTCCTGATGAAGATGATTTTGCCTGATCTCAACCTTCCTTCATCACTTGTAGTTCTTTGTTTATGATTGAGTCACCATGAGATTTCTCCCTTCTGTGTTAGTATATCTGTTGGTGTCATTGTCTGGGTCTTATGTAGGCAGCCATGTTGATGAGACTTCATGGATGTAAGTTCTCTGACATTTCTAGGAATTATAAGCTTACAGCAAACTTTCTACTCAACTGACTCTTAAAGCCCCTGATACATGGGGTAGGAGTGTGTTGTATGTGTATCACTCAGAACTAGGCACTGCAGGGTCACTTGTCCTCTGCATTTTCCCTGGCTGTGGTTCTGTACAGGCCTCCATCTATTTCAAGGAGATATTTATTTGATAACTGGGTAACACCTGCATTTATCTATGGGTACAAGGATAAATATTTAGAATGTAGTTAGGAACTGTGCTATTTTAGTAAAGTGGTGGTTATAGGATCTCCCTCAAGATCCATGACTTCACTAGCTCACTTCATAAGCATATTAAAAATGTCCAGAGACCTGAGTCCACACTTCTGAAGACTAGAATTTCAGAGGATTGCATGGGCAGCTTTGGCTACATAACCTACCATACTGCATGGACAGGAAGAGAAATTACTTTAAAGAAAGAAAGAAAATGCACAGCCAATAGTAGAGATAACATGGAGATTGGATGTTTGCATAGAAACTACAGTTTTCAAAAGTCTGGATGAGTAACTCTTGATTATGTTGAATCATGTGTAATTTTGTAAGCATGATGAAATATTTCAGCCACAGAGTGACAGTTCCCACTGTGGCATGGATGTTCCTGCTATATGAAAGTTATTTCAGGTGAAAAGAGTACTCCAGTGTCAATAGGCACACAATTAAATAACAGTTAAAACTAGAAGCATTTCAGTAACCTGTATACAATGTTCAAGGTAGCAGTAATCTTGTATTAGGTCAGTGGTTCTCAACCCGTGGGTCATGAGTAACTCCTTGTGGGAGGGTCAAATGATTCATTTCTCAAAAGTCACATATCAGACATCCTGCATACCAAATACTTACAGTGCAATTCATAACTAGCTAAATTGCAGTTATGAAATAACAGCAAAACTAGTTTTATGGTTGGGGGTCATGAGGAACTGTATTAAAGGGTTGCGGCATTCGAAGGTTGAGAACCACTGCCCTATAGTTGAGCACTGAGTGCATACCCTCTGAAGATGAGCACATAGTATGTGGGATGGATAAGTGAGGGGATAAGAGCATCACTGTTCTTCCCCTCTCTTGTCACAGATGAACTTGGCATGTGGAATGATACACTCCACTCATACGAGTGTGAACAGAGTGCCCAGAACCTGGGACAGTGAGTGCACTTACCCCACACAGAATGTGTTCAGAAGTACAAAAGAGACACATCAGAGCCTCTCCCTGCATGGGCTCAATGTTTATTTAGGCATCTGTTTATCTGTGTCTCTCAGAACACGTATATATATATGGAAGCATGACATAAAATGTTAGAAAGTAACTTCATTTTACCACACCGTCAAGCTACATATCTACCTGAGCCCCACCCACATGCATCCCTTCTCTCACATATCAGAACTTGCCTCTTTAAATGTTTCTTCAAGGCTGCCTTAAAAAGTTCCATGCCTGCCGTGGGACCATAGTTTTCTTACCCAAATGACCTCTCCCTGGACATTTGGGTTGTTTCTAACTTGTTGCTATAACTACAGTATTTGTATTTGTATATATAGAACTTTATTGCTTGTCTCTGACCATCTTTGCAAAATCTCCATTAATGGGTTCATTGGGCAAAATGATATATATTTTTTCATGCTCTAAAAAATGTATCTAATTTTTAATAAATCATAACAATTTTACTGTCTTCAGTAATTAAAAGAACTCATCTCACTGTGGAAAAGTAAAAAAAAAAAGCCTGGACATGTAAGTTTTACTTGTGTTGAATGATGAACAATTTTGCAAGCATGACTAAGTTCTTCCGACACATAATAACAGCTCCCTCTGTGGCCTGGATGCTTCTGGTATCATCACTGCCCCAAATGAGCAACCCATTTTGCTCCTTCAGTAAGTGGGTGAGTACCAGATATAGAATGTAAGATTCGTTGCTATGCTGGCGATTATTTTTATTTCTCCAAGTATCTTTTCTTTTAAGCAAAAATGTCAGGGTTGACATCTGAGTTCTTTTGACTATTTAAGTATGCCTTGCTGTTTGCTAGGCCAGGTCCTGTTTTTTTCCTAGCCCCTTTGATGTCTACTTAGCTGTTTGGGAAGGAATTTGCTCATTATGGAGAGAAGATTTTAGAAACCAAATTTAAAAATTGTTTCCAGAATGACAGAGAGCAGAAGAGGCAGTCAAACAGGGATCAAATCCGTTTTCATCGGGAGTGAGAAAGATTGGAGTTTTCAAGTTCGGTGCTGTATTATCTATTTTTCTCATAGCTTTGACAAAATATTTTATGAAGAATCAACTTTAACAGGTTTAACGAGAGGGTTTAGTGTCAGAGGGGATCCAGTCCACCAAGGCGAGGAAGGTGCGATGGCAGAAGTTGGAGGTGGTTGACCACACCGCCTCTAGCATCAGAAAGCAGAGCATGAACAAGAAGTGGTGCCAGGCTACAAAACCTCAGGGTCTGCAGAGATTCATTTCCTCTATGATTTTCTAAAACAGCACCACTTTTTGGAGACTAAATGTTCAAACAGAGGAGCCTACGGGAGACATTTCATATCCAAGCCATAACATATATCAAATAATTTTTGAATTGGAGTGCTTATGTTGATTATGCAGTTTCAACATTGCATTAACAAAGCTTGTAAAGCAGACCCATAGATTCCAGAATACTTGGCATCTCTCAAGTTCTGGTCTTCAGAAGTTCTATATTTGTAGATCTGTGAGAGGATTGTTTGTGCTTCTGAAACTGTCCCCATTTTAGCAATTAATAAAAGTGTTAAGGGTTTTGATTTGCATTACTGCAGCATATAAACTAAATGACTTTTCATCTGCAAGTTTAATACAGAATGAAATTCTTGGTGATAAAGTTTTGTTCTGCTCAGATCTGAGTCACTGAACCATGGAACCCAGTGAGCCCACGCCACGGCAGCCAGGAATAGTGATAGTAGCTGCCTTTTGTTCCACTTTCTGTCACTCCAGCCAGGAAACCTGCCTTCCAATGAGTTTTAAAACCAGGCTCCCCCATGACTCTCAGAAACTGATGATAAATTTTTTGTGACCCCCAAACAATTACTGAACTAAGCCAGCGCACGGCTTGAGATACTATCCCGACTTATCCTGAACAACTGAAATTCTCATCTTAGTACAGAAAAACTATTTTTGAATTAGTTATTATAAATTATTAAATCCTTACTGAAATATATTTGACATGCACCATTTAGTTTTTCTACCCAAGGGTGAAATGAAGTGATTTCTCCTGTTAAAGGTAACTGTGTGCTCCTGCCTTTCTTTATCCCTTTTGCCTTTGTTCCAGTTCAGTACACCAAGGTACAACTCACATGGAAAAGTACTCTTCTAGATTGCACTGTTGGGAAAATTAAGATGTATATTCTCTCCTAGAATTTTTTAAATTTAAACAACAACTACAACATACTATAGAGAAAGGAAGAAGTTCATTGATAAAAGAATCAAGGATGAGAATTATATTTTATTTATATTGCATATCCTCCCTCAGTGTTTAGCATTTGTCATTGCTCTAAGAGCAGGAATGAATCAGTCTCTGCTCAGGTCACATCTCCCACTTTGGCCCCCTAACATCCCCACATCTTGATCTTGCACCCTTTTCTTCTGAATAACCTGCTCTATTTCCTCCCGTCTCGGAATGGTTTGTTCCTTTTGAATCATTGATTTGTTCTCTATGTTTGGGGAACTCTTTTAAACAAAATGACTATGATTTTTTTATCTGCATTTTTTTCTCACCAAATCTACCTAGTTTGCCTAGAGACTACTAGAAAATTGTATTGGATGTGACTCTTTTCCTTTCAGCTTTGACTTAACATGAGCACCTTTTTCAAGTGAAGGTCATGTTAGGTTGCTGTCCTGCTACTGTATTGCCCACACCCAGTGATGTGGTGGTTATAATTCTTCTCTTAGGTTATAATTTTAAAACCAGATCTAGCATTGGTCCTTTGTCTCCCACTGTTTTTGAAGGTTTTGGCTTATGGAGACTTTACCACCCAAAACATCTCTATGTCCCATTCTGTCTCCAGTGCCCTTTTAAAGACAGGTTTTCCCCGATATTTTACTGAACTTCATGTACCAAGCTGCTTTGCCCTTATTACTCCAACCTGGCATGGTGGTCAATATGTAATTACTTGAATGGATTTAGGAAATCTGAAAATTAGTAATCTAGAGATTAACGTGTAGGAGTGTCCAGAGAAACTGAAGAGGGAAAACCTCTTTAAATGCAAGTGGCTTCATCCCATGGTTTGCCATTCTGAGCTAAACAAAAAGGGGGAAAAAATGAGAAAGAACGCTGATCACCGACATGAATATTTTCTTGATTCCTGACTGAAGATGCAAAATGACCAGCTGTTTCCTCCTGCTGCCGCCACAGCTGGAGTCACTTTCCCTTCTGTGACCACCTGTAGCCTCAAACCGTGAAACCAAAATAAACCAACCTTCTTGAAGTCACGTTTCATTGTGTCGCAACAATAAGGAACTAATACAGAAATTTGGTGCTGAAGAGTACATCTGTTGCTGTGATAAATCTAGCCAGTGCTTCATTGACTTCTGGATCTGGGTTTTAGGAAAAACATTTGGGGCTGCAGGCTAGAGAAACTAAATTGCTATAAGCAGAGCTTCATGAGATGAGCTATCCTGGTGAGAAGTTTGGAAGACCAGAGTGCCAAGAGAAATTCAGACAGCGTATACCTGGTTTGAAAGGTTTCAGAGGGACTCTATTCTAAATAACCTAGAGGCTATTTTCTGTTATATTCTACTGAATAATCTGGCTGCTTTCTGCCTGCGTCTTGAAAACTTTACTGAGGAATTGAAAAACAGTGCACTAATTTGTCTGGTAGAAAAATTGTCAAGACAGTTTCACATCAGGCTGTGTCACTGTTCTGTTCTTATTCATATTTACAAAAAGAAAAAGCAGGAGAGGTGCAAAATGTACAGTTTTATGAGGAAAGGAGCAAGAGTGAGTTTAAAGTTGTAGCAAGGGCAGGTGCAGAGAAGCCAGCCATAACAAAGAATTCTCTTGCTCCTTGTGGGAACAATAAGAAATGTTCCCTAAGGTCAATGGCCCAAACATAAATGACTCCATCTTGTAAAAATACAAATTCATTGAGAGTTAAATTTAAATTAATACTAAATGAGGTCTTCTGGGGGAAAAAAAGCCATCTATGGAAAGGGTAGAACGGCTGTAGTAGAAGGGGGCCAAACAACATCTGGAGCTGGCAGCCAAAGTTGGTACTCTCCTCTACAGGGTTCTGGTTCTGTATTCAAGCAAACTGCAAGAGCAAGGATGTATTGAGTCATGCATCATGGTACCAGAAAGCCGCTGAGGCCAGGCAATACGTGGCTATATTGGGTTCTCAGCAAAGAAACTCCGAGAAGCCACTGCATGAAATTAGAGAGGCAAGATCAAAGTTGCAGTGGAGACAGCAGTGTGTTGGAGACACCAGGAACATGAGCTATCCACCAACTAAAGCTGCAGACGTAGGGCACAGTTAGCCTGAGACAGAGTTTATGTGTTACAGGCAACAAAACTAGAGAGATGCCCATGTTCATTGATGCTCATGTGATGCCATCAAGGGCTACAGGTGCCAGACATGCAAACATGCTATAGGGAAATTTGCTCTTATTTTGTTGTGCTCCCTATATAGTTTTCTTTTTTACACTGCATGTCTAAATCTCTCCTCAACTTTAAAATGCCAGTTTGGTCT
>PVIU01031642.1:0-14537 GCA_004026605.1 Ondatra zibethicus
AATGATAGAAAAAGTGTTGTACAACACAGCCCTGGAAAGAGATTCCTCGACCCTGTCCTGAAAGATATGACAACATCTTTGGAGCTGTAGTGGAACAGAAACCCAAGTCAAAGATGGAGAGGTTTCCCAAGAAAAAGTACATGGGAGTGTGGAGTCGCTGGGAGGATATGACTGCAGTGAGAATGAGGAGGTTTCCCAGAAGGGCACAGGCATACAGTGTTGAGAACAAGAAGAGCAGGACCTTCTCCAGGCCTGCTGTCTCAGGGATGCCCAGCAAGGTGAATTCTATCACCATAGTGTGGTTTCCCATGTTTATGGAAGAATCAAATCCTAGGAATCTGTGGGAAGAAATTCTTGGTAAAATTTATTATGTATATGGATTTAGATGATTTTAAATCACCAGGGTAGGAGTTAAAAAGACAGTGATATTTACAGAGATATGTTCCATATAGAATTTCTTTCCTGATGATGGGTATATTTTTTTAGGTAGGCACTGAATTGAAGATGGTGTTTTGTAGTAATGAAGGCTAGTAGGCCTGCTTTTTGTCTCTGTCACTCGGCTCCCGGCCACCCAGCTAGCTTAACCCCCTAAATAACCACACTGAAATTGTGTTAATTAAATTACTGTCTGGCCCATTATATCTAGCCTCTTCTTGGCTAACTCTCATTCTTGATCTAACCCATTTTTATTAATCTGTGTTTACCATGAGGTCATGGCTTACCGGGACAGCTTTTAACCAGCCTCAGTCTTGGGTAGGAGAACCACGGCGTCTGTCACACTGCCCTTTTTTCCCCCAGCATTTTGTTCTTTCTACTTTGCCTACCTGATTTTTTCCTATCAAAAGGCCAAGGCAATTTCTTTATTTACCAATGAAAGCAACACAAATACAGAAGAACCTCCTACACCATTGTTTTGAACAGTTTCACTCAAAAGGTAACTCCTAGAGCAATTGCAGATGGTATCTTAACAATCTCATCCAGAAAGTAGTTTCCAATGCTGGTCTCTTCTCTTCTCGCATTTATTTAAATGATCCTATTCCACCATTCTAGGTGCTCATGATAATTCCAAAATGAAGAAAAACACTCTAGAAATGTAAGGATGATAGAGGAATGGCAGGGGTGGAAGAGGAACAAAAGATTGGGGAGTGAGCAAAATCAGGATGCATTATACATGGTTTTGAAATTTTCCAAGAAAATTTTAATTAATGAAAAATTATGCTTTCAGTTACATTGCACCCAGGTTCTAGGAACAAGGGCAATGAGAATAGAGCCTACAGTATTTATGACAAAATTACAACAAAAGAATATACTTCATGATTTTAAACTTGAAATCTGAATATTACTGAATCTGGAAGCTGAATGAATGTACTAAAATTTTCTTACACAGAAGTATGAATGTTTGCTTATTCTTCTTGTGGAAACTGGGGGTTTGTGATTTTACATGGTATAATCCTATGGATCGTATGAAGAAAAGTTTAGAATAGCATAGTGATTGAAGTCTCCATAGGTCTAGCTTCTTATACAATTGCAGAACTTTACATCATTCTCTCTCTTAGACACATACTATACATCTCACAAGTACACACATGAACACATATACACAGTCAGACAGACACATGCACAGAGACACATGCACATACACACACTTTAGTCCAAACTTCATAATTCATGTTGTGTTCAATTTTTAAAAGATATTTGTTAACATATGTCACAAGAGGTAAACTAAGTAGGTAGAGTTCAAAAATATCACCTAAAAAGTGTGTTATTGTCCTACTGAATGGAAGGAAAGTGTATAGTGCAGACAGTGAGGTCACAGAGATTTTAAAAGGTATGAAGTTCTATTGCTTTTCACCAAGAAAAAAGTGCATCCAGTTTTATAGGTTCATCTGTGAACATAAGAATGTATCATCGTCTGTCAGCTTCCTTTAACTCTCTTCATGATTGTTGAATCATGAGGAACAACAAAGAAAAATTACCTACAGAAAGGCCTTGGCATTCCATGTGGAACAAAGAAGCTACTGTTGCCACTACCTCATGCTGCAAAGTCTAACTCTGGAGCCATATTTGAGTTAAAGAGAAGGGGTGGGCATAGAAAACACTCTTTTCCAGTTGTCATATTTTGAATATTTCTGACATATTTTTATATATTTTTTTCAGTTTTCCATTACAGTATAATCCTTAAATTACAGATTAGCTCATATAATCTACTGCCTATAAATCTCCCCTCTTCCCCCATATTGTCTCCCTAGTGACTGAGAGACAGAGCACTCTGATAAAGGTGAAGGAGACATTGAGCACTTACTGAGCCAATAGAAAGCCTAATATGACGGATGGTTTTATTGAGTGCCGTTTTCCTCTGTACCTACAGTAGAAGAAACAGTCTCACCATCCTTCAGTCTGTAAACTGGAATTGATAATTATTCCTCCTCATTTATTTAGTTTCTAGTTGAATGCTTCACATCTCAGTATGCTTCAGCTCCCTGGCAGCAATTTCCTCTTTGGTTCCAGGAACTTCAATAATTCACAACACAAGGGATTTAAAAAAATTGTGTTCTTCCTTTGGGTATCAATCCCAAGAGGAAGGAGTCTTATTGAGAAAGCATCTCATTAACTCCTTGGTTTAATTGTGTTGTGATTGGAGGTGCTATTTCAGTATCTTTTGTGAACACTATAGTGAACTAATAATGTTCAAGAATGTTCACTTGAAACCTCAATATTTTCCTCACATACCTAGTCTGTGACCAAAGATTTTTAAAAGATAGTAATTCTTAAATATTATTTATTACATTCTGACCTATATCGTGAGGTACTGTTCTTGGAAGGTGGGGGAATCATGTCAGAAAATGTTCTCTTAGCTGCGACCTGAAGTGTGAACCAGCAGATAGTGTAGGGAGGGACAAAAGAATTTCCCAGCAGAGGTATTGGTATGTACATTATGCATGGTGGAAAGGAACTCAGCATCTTTAAAGAATTTAGATCCTCCTGGAAATTGGAAGCAAACAGGATAGTCAGGCAAAAGTTGGAAGCACAGGGTTGGGAGTAGGGGTGAGGGTGGGATTGGGGGAAGAGGAGGGTGCAAGGAGAAGGGAGAAGGGAAGGACTCGAGAGAGTTTGGAGGAGTGGGAGGGTGGAGATGGAGGAAGGGCAGATATTGGAGCAGGAAAGAAGATATCTACATTAAGGGAGCCATTTTAGGGTTGGCAAGAGACTTGGCTCTAGAGGGGATCCCAGGTGTCCACGGGGATATCCCCAGCTAGGTCCTTAGGCAGCAGAGGAGAGGGTGCCTGAACTGGCCTTGTCCCTCAGTCACACTGATGATGGAGATAGAGACAGAGACTCACAGCCACATCAATGCAATGGACTGAGCTCCCAAGGTCCAGTTGAGGAGCAGAAGGAGGGAGAAGATGACCAAGGAAGTCAGGACCAAGAGGGGTTGATCCACCCACTGAGACAGTGTGCCTGATCTAATGGGAGCTCACCAAATCCAGCTGGACTGAGATTAAACGAGCATGTGATAAAACCGGACTCTCTAAACCGTCTCGATGGGGACGGGACTGAGAAGCCATCGATAATAGCACTGGGACTGGTCTCTTGTGCATATATTGGTTTTTTGGGACCCTAGTTTACTTGGATGCACACCTTCCTAGGCTGGGATGGAGGGGGCAGGGCGTTGGACTTCCCACAGGGCAGGGTACCCTGCCCTCTCTTAAGGATGGAAGGGGAGGGAAGAGGGTTAGTGGGGGAATGGGAGAAGGGGAGGAAGGGTCAATTATTGAATGGAAAAATAAAAAAAAAATGTTTAAAAAACAAAAGAATTTAGACCTGGGCCTGAATGCAGAGTCTCTGTAGGTAGAGGGTTTTGTCCTGAAAGCTGGTCCCAAGTAGCCACACAGAGGCTTAATCTTAAGTATAAATTCTTGGTCAATAGCTCAGGCTTTTTACTAGTTCACTCTTACATTTTCAATGAGCCAAAATATTTTATCTACCCTTTTGAGTGTGACTTGGTACCTTTACACTGTATAGCGTGGTTGTCTAGTAAAAAGCCTGAGCTATCAACCAAGAATATGTAAGCAATATTAAACTTTTGAGTGGTTATTTGGGAACTGGCAAGTAGGAGAGAAATGCCCAGCTACAAAGGTTAGTATAGGAAACCTGTTTAGATCATGCATCAAAATAAGACAAAAATGCATAAGAAATACTCTGGTTTCTCTACAGATCATATAAATCTTCACCTTTTAAAATGCAAAGTTCATTGTAAGTGTACGTATTTGTAGTGTGACTGCTTATCATGGGGAAGGACACAGGTTTGATTCCTATAGAGAGGTTGCTCAGTGGTTAGGAGCACTGTCTGTTCTTCCAAAGGTCCTGAGTTCAATTCCCAGCAACCACATGGTGGTTCACAACCATCTGTAATGAGATCTGGTGCTTTCTTAGGGAAGAGACCTGTTCAGTTGTCCTCACCATCTTATACCATGAACCCCAATATGGGCAAATTCAACAGAACTGCTATATATGGGCTGCCCATGCATGCTTCAATATTGCCAGGGCACAAATTCCATTTTCATCTCAAAGAAGGGGATTTTAGGGGTTATAGGAAGAGAACTCCTAGTAAGATAATGCTTGAGAGAGAGAAGACAGCCAATGATGACTGAAGGTCCCATTGTTCATGTTAAACAAGTTGTCTATGAATTTAGGAGTAGATGAAAGTCTATTATTTTAAGCAGGCGTGTCCCAGTATAGAGTGGATGGGAAAGTATATGAAGAAATGATTACATCCTAAAATACAAAGCATAGTTCTTGGGAAAAGAGGTCTATTGGAATAGTCAAGTAAGATCCTTGAACTCGAGACTTTTCAGATACATGGTAGGAATAAAGAATTAATAGCTATTAGTACAGAGAAAAGTCATCTTCAGTGTATAAGGGTAAAGAGTCAGATAGCCTAACATGATGGTACCAGAGTACATCTTTATTTCCAGATAAGGCAAAAAGGAAGCTGTTTGTGTTGGAAATAAACTAATAAAAAATTGTAAAGAGAGAGTATTTGTACAAAATGAAAGAAAAAGTTATAGGAATAAAGCCAATGAGGAGAAACCTAAACCAACCATAGGCAAAAAGAAGGACTATGGAGGAGGTGAAGATAAGACCACAAAATCCAGTGAGATAAGGGGATAAACATAAGGGTTAGATACTTTAGGAGATAAAGATGGCTACCATTTCTAGTTTTAATTAATTTTGCTCCATTGTGCAAAGATGGATGAACATCTGAAATAGGATCCTGTTTATTTCCACAAACGTAATCATTCTAACACCCCCAGTTCCTATTTGATCTACAAAGCGATCACACAGCAGTCTAGCTCAGATACACTTAGAATGCATCCATGGAGCAATTGCAAGTGCCTGGCAGAGAGTACAATGCGCTAACTGGAAACTCATTGCTATTCCGAGAAATAGTGTTTCTCAGTCACCCTGCTTTCTATTGCTCAGATGCTTCCTGGACATACTCCATTGAGGTTGGGAAAGAATTCAGCTAGAGTGAACTGACAATATCTAACAAGAATGCCGTTATATAAAACGAAGTTATCTCACTACCTAAAAAAAAAGCACGTGACCTGAAAACAGGTGACAGCTGTAAAGATGGAGCTATAAATCTCTTCTAGTGTGTTTCAAAAGTACAAATGCACTCAAGTTATAAAATCTACAGGCCCATCCATCATGCAGAATTGAAGCTTAAAACATGCTGAAAATGTCATAATGAAGACCATGAGTCTGTAAGATTAAAACTAATTTTAAAAGAAACTGCAGGAACCCAAGGAATGCAGACAGTAGGAGAAATAGTCTTCAGGGAAGAATACACCAATTAGTTATTTAACTGCACGTGGTAATCCCTGATGACATATGCATACTAAGGACCGTTATATAGACCATACAAGTTATATTTAGGAATATACATGTATGTAATTTACATACATCCATGTACCAATTATCTGTGAAAAAAGACATCAGAAAGTGAAAAAGAAAGGAGGGATATATGGAAGGGTCTGAAAGGAGGAATGGGAAGGAAGAATTTTGTTATATATAATCTCAGAAATAAAATAAAATACAGTCATTATACCAATGCTCCCTCTTCTTCAGCTTCTATAGTCTCCCAAAACTTCCACCCCTTACTAACCACCATTCTATTTCATTTTTTAATAAAAATAGCTGATTCTAGAATATAGAATGACCATGTTCATTTTACTGTGATTTGCTACTCTCTCTCTTCTTGCATCATCCATGTGGGTCATGAGTCATATATATGTTAGAACCTCCTTCATGTTCAAATCTGAACAATATTCCTTTGTGTATCCATTGTATAATGCATTAAGACGATCCATTCATCAACTCAGATGTTTTCCATTCCCAGGCTTTCTGAGTAATACCTTTATGAACACAGAAACATAAATAGCATTTCAAGATCTTACTTTTCATCATGTTGTATATACAATGAGAATCTGAATTGATTGATTTTATTATAAACTTCTACCACCTCATTTTTAAGGAACTATGATGCTATTTCCATACTGTCTGTCCCATTTTATATTCTCACCAATACAATAGCATAGAAGAGTACAATTTTTCCAAGCACAAAAATCATTATAGTTACTTTGTATTTTAATAGTTTCCTTTCTAATAGTGTGTAATATACACACACATTCATGTAAATATTATAATGTTGGGAGTTATAATTGAAGTCATTTAAAATATTTGGAGATTTTGATATAGGAATTAAGAAATTTATTTAGAGGGGGTCAATGAATGAGTTTAAATTATTCATGTTTAGACTTTCAAATATATGTAAATTTCTAGCATAACTATTCATTCAACTTAGAACACTCTTCTGTACAATAAATGTGTTACTAATGTTCTTTCTTCTTCTGTCAAAGAATATGCAGAATAAGAGTAGATCTTTTATGGCCAACTGAAAATTCCTAAAAGCCACGATTGCAACACTTTTGCCATCATATTATGAATGGAGTCTCTATCCATTTTCCATTGCTTTAAAAAGTTTCTAGGCACTAGCTATGGTATAAAGGGAAGACATTTGCTTAGCTCACAGATCTGAAGGTAGTATCATGTATAATTAAAAAATTACCGAGGAAAATCATATCAGGAAAGTGTGTGTGACCTCAATAAACAACCATAAACAACCTCTTTCAGGCTCTTCTAATTCTGAAATAAAAGGGAAATTATTTTTATTTGCAGTCTTGTTATAAATGAAGTAAGAAAACAAGACTCGGAGGAAGAACAAGCTGGACAAGGAAAACTGATATTTAGGACATTTCCACAGTGGATGGGATTGTTTTCCCTTAAAGGATAAGATGGGCAACTGCTGGGCTAAGGGATGTACTCAAGGGGGTGACATCAGGGATAGAGCAGATAGTGAGATGCAGGAGTAGGAGCTGCTATAATTTCTTGGAACTGCATCTGTAACCTAGGGTCAGTGATTGCCAGTATTCCATGATTGTAGAGATCTGCAAGAAGTACCTGGGTGATATGGGTATGACTAAGTACATGACCACTGTACTAAAGGAGTGTGGAAAGGATCTTGTCTAGTTCCAGAGCATAATGTGGTTTTCAGTTTTAACCAGATGATTGTGGAGAGGCAATATGCTTGGAAACACTCCCAGAAGAAGTGGTCAAATCAATTTCAAATGATGTAAGTGGCACTCTGCCAGGAACTGCAGTGCATACCACCACAGCTTGAGAATGCTGCCCTTTTGAAATATTAGGAGCTCTTACCTGACAGCTCTGCTGTAGAAATATCTGAACACTAAAGGGATTCTCACCTGAAAACATTTTAGTCACAACCTGGAAGTACAGTGATGGATTTGCCTGAGTGACGGTGGAGAATTCACTGAGTCAGTTGTATCTGGGTACTCCATGAAGAAGCCACTGGAGTACCCAGCAGAGCAGCTGCTTGCCCTGAGAGATGGCCAGCAAAGAGACATTGAGTAGATCTTTTATGGCCAACTGAAAATTCCTAAAAGCCACCATTGCAACACTTTTGCCATTTGTGGGGAACCCAAAGGCTATTCTCCTCCAAATAGTTTTAAGCTAGAGACTAAGTTTCAGAGTTGAAATGACATTGTCATGGAACAATTGATTTTTTAAAATGGCAAAACTAGGACAAAATCTTACGTAGCCATGCTCTGAAAACACCAGTTGTGGTCTAGGTGGTAACAGCATCTGCCACGTATTTTTAAAAAAAAATACAAACAAACAAAAATCCATCTGTGGTTCCTTGTTGTAAAAGCATCAAGAGGATAACACAGGATGATGAAAGGAGGCATCAGACTTGGATCCAGACCAGGTTCAACCACTAATAGATTGTTGTAGGAGACCAGATGCTAACTGCTCTTATTACAGTCCGAGAAATGGAGAGAGTAAAGAATTAACAATTATCTATTCGCAGCACTTATTATAAATTGCTTCATGAACAATTCATTAATATTACGAGTTCTCTGGCAAGATGATGAGGTGTGTTCAGCTACCACAGAGAGCATGGAGGGCAGCTCTATGAGGGGTAGGCAATTAGAAACAGGCATCTCTTAGCTAAATGGATATGTGTTTGAGGGACATAATGCCAATAATACATTTCAGATTCTATATCTGTTATATGAGGTTTTCAATTCTGAAAACTACTACATGGAAATGGTGCAGGTTTATCTGTAGGAGTGGTATGTACATGTATGGAGATGATAGTTGTGAAGAGCGCATCACAGTCACCAGACAATGTCATGCCTTACAAGTACATCACATTCTTTGTGAAATAGGGGAACTGAAGTGCATGGGAGCAGAAAAGGAGTGTAATTCCATTGTAAGTAAAGCAAAAGTATGAAATGAGATTGTTTTGACACTGCAAAGGGACAAATAAGGTCCCAACTATCTCCAGTTTTTAACCAGGAGGTATCTGTGAGCTGAGGATTATAGGTATAGGAAATCTCTCTGTTGTTACTTACCATGCCCCTTGGTTTCCTTGCCCAGATTTCAAGTCACTACCTCTGTAGCTGGCTATAGAGTACCTAGGAGTATTCCATGTTAGTAGAGGCTGAAGAATATAAGTGTTATAGGCATACCACATGAGTTCAGATATTCCATTGTGTACTTATTTATATGTTCTTTTATTTGAGGGTAGCAAAGTGTGGCTAAAAAACCATAAGACGGTTGATTTCACTCTTATGCAGGTAAATAGATATACTAACAGACCTGTGTGCTTGCATACCATGGAAGCACAAAACAAATGTTGTTCACTCCACAGAGAACACTGAAGAGGTAGTTGTGCAGCACCTGAAGTCCATGGAGATCTGTTAGTGAGAAACAGAACCTAATACTAGTCCAAAAAGATAACTGAAGGCCAACTTGCCTATCCAATGGGTTGGTGGGGATGACTGAGAGCAGGAAGCATGAGCAGTCACTTACAGAAGCGTGAATGACTTAAGGGCAGCTGCGTCATAGAAAAGCCCATCCCAGCCTGGATAGTGAAACATAAAAGCTGCATTCTGGAGCTCCTAGGGGTACCTGTAAGCAGCTAGCTCTGCTGGTCTGAGAGTCTCTTCTCATCACTGGTTGTTTATTTATTAATGTAACCTTGGGAATGGGGTCGCATAAGTCATATTCACTTCAGCTTTCCTGGAAAAATGAACTTGAAATTTTATTTGCTTTTCCCTTTGGAATTTTCATGAAACTAATGAAAAACATGGAAATTATGTGTACTGAAGGTTAACCAATAATCTTTCTACTGGTTTCCTTACCCTGGCTTCTAAAATTAAATATATTTCAGTCTCTTTCTGGGAACTTGAGAGAATTAACTTGTAATCATGTTTCTATATAATTTTTATATTTCTATTTAATTTCTCTATTTCTAAATAAATAAGCATAGAATATGCATATTTTTATAATTCTGTACATATTTATGTCTGTATTTCTATAAAGGTTGATGTTAATTGAAAGAGAATGTTTTATCCTGCTTATTTTCAGTAGCATCTTGCCTTATATGACTATTGTATTGGAAAAAAAACCCATCACTTAGCAACTTGTTGCCAGGCAACCACAGGACATTTTCCTGAAACAGCTAGCAAGCTGTCCTACAGTAGACCTCCCTATTTGCATGCATTCCATAAAAAAAATACATTATCAAATAAGTACTATTCACACAGCCAAATATGCATTATCTCTTCTATCTCCTCCATTAAATTATGTCTGGGTATGATATTTACTCTGTCATGGTACAATGACCTAGAAAATAATTACAACACTGTAAAATATGCCAAATAGTATCATTCCAATTTCATTAATGTATAAATGCATTCATTACAATTATGAATACACTTATTTTTAGAAAAGATTTTTCCATATTCTTTTATTTTTTTCCATTCAAAAAAAATTTATATTTCCACCCCTTTCTCCAGTCCCCTCCCGCTCCCCCCCAACCCTTCCTTCCTCCCCCTGCTTCCTTAAAAGAGGGCATGGTACCCTGCCCTGTGGGAAGTCCAAGGCCCTCCCCGCTCCATCCAGGCCTAGGAAGGTGTGCATCCAAATAGACTAGGTTTCCAAAAAGATAATACATGCAAAAGAGATAAGATAGGTCCTAGTGTCATTGTTGATGGCTTCTAAGTCTGCCCCCATTGGCAGCCACATTCAGAGAGTCCACTTTGATCATATGCTCGTTCAGTCCCAGTCCAGCTGGATTTGGTGAGCTCCCATTAGATCAGGCACACTGTCTCAGTGGGTGGAGCAGCCACTCACAGTCCTAACTTCCTTGCTCATCTTCTCCCATCTTCTGCTCTTCGACTGGACCTTGGGAGCTCAATCCATTGCTCTGATGTGAATGTGGGTCTCTGTCTCTATCTCCATCCATCGGACAAAATTTCTATGGTGGTGATCAAGATATTCATCAATGTGACTCTGGGACAAGGCTAGTTCAAGCACCCTCTCCTCTGCTGCCCAAGTACCTAGCTGGGGACATCCCCGTGGACACCTGGAATTCTCTCCAGAGCCAAGTATCTTGCCAGTCCTAAAATGACTCCCTTAATGTAGATATCTTATTCCCTTCTCCAATATCCACCTTTCCTCCATCTCCACACTCCCACTCCCCCAAGCTCTCTCCAGTCCTTCCCTTCTCCCTTCTCCTTCCCCCTCTACCATTCCCCCAACCCCCCAACCCCACCACTATCCTGGCCTCCATGCTTCCAACTTTTGCCTGGTGATCTTGTTTGCTTTCAATTTCAAGGATGATCTGTATATGCTTTCTTTGGATTCACCTTGCTATTTGGCTTCACTAGGCTTGTTAGCTATAAGCGTAGTGTCCTTTGTCTTATGGCTAGGATCCACTAATAAATGAGTACAAACCATAATCATATTTCTGGGTTTGGGTTACCTCACTCAGGATAGCGTTTTCTATTTCCATCCATTTGCATGCAAAATTCAAGATGTCATTGTTTTTTACCACTGAGTAGTATTCTAATGTGTATATATTCCACACTTTCTTGACCCATTCTTCCATTGAGGGGCACCTAGAATGTTTCCGGTTCTGGCTATTACAAACAATGCTGCTATGAATATAGTTGTGCAAATGCTTTTGTGATATGATTGGACTTCTCTTGGGTATATTCCCAAGAGTGGTATTGCTGGATCCTGAGGTAGGTTGATTCCCAATTTCCCGAGAATCCTCCACACTGATTTCCAAAGAGGTTGCACAAGTTCGCATTCCCACCAGCAATGGATAAGAGTTCACCTTACTCCACATCCTCTCCAGCATAGGCCATGGTTGGTGTTTTTGATTTCAGCCATTCTGACAGGTGTAAGATGGTATCTCAAAGTTGTTTTTATTTGCATTTCCCTGAGGCTAAGGAAGTTGAACATGACCTTAAGTATCTTTTGGCCATTTGAACTTCTTCTGTTGAGAAATCTCTGTTCAGATCATTACCCCATTTTTAATTGGGTAATTTAGAATTTTACTGTCTAGTTTCTTGAGTTCTTTGTATATTTTGGAGATCAGATCTTTGTCTGATGTGGGGTCAGTGAAGATCTTCTCCCATTCAGTAGGATGCCTTTTTGTCTTAATGACTGTGTCTTTTGCTTTACAGAAGCTTCTCAGTTTGAGGAGGTGCAATTTGTTCATTATTGCTCTTATTGTCTGTGCCATTGGATTTTTACACAAGAAGTGGTCTCCAGTGCCCATGTATTGCAGGCTACTTCCCACTTTCTCTTCCATCAGGTTCAGTGTGGTAAGATTCATATTGAGGTCTTTAATCCATTTGGACTTGAGTTTTGTGCATGGTGATAGATAAGGGTCTAATTTCATTCTCCTAAAAGTTGACATCCAGTTATGCCAGCACCATTGGTTAAAAATGCTTTCATTCTTCCATTGTATAATTTTAGCCTCTTTGTCAAATATGAGGTGTTCATAGCTTTGTGGATTAATATCAGGGACTTCAATTCATTTGGTCAACAACTCTGTTTTTATGCCAACACCAAGCTGTTTTCATTACTGTAGCTCTGTAATAGTGTTTGAAGTCAGGGATGGTAATGCCTCCGGCAGTTCCTTTATTGTATGGGATTGTTTTGGCTATCCTGGGCTTTTTATTTTTCGACATAAAGTTAGTTATTGTTCTCTAGGTCTATGAAGAATTTTGTTGGGATTTTGATGGGGATTGCATTGAATCTATAGATTGCCTTTGGTAGAATTGCCATTTTTACTATATTGATCCTACCAATCCAGGAACATGGGAGATCCTTCCATTTTCTGGTATCCTCTTTGATTTCTGTCTTCAAGGTCATAATGTTCTTGTCAAATACATCTTTCACTTCCTTGCTTAGTGTTACCCCACGATACTTTAAGCTATTTGTGGCTATGGTGAAAGGTGATGTTTCTCTGATTTCCCTCTCTGTTTCTTTATCATTTGTGTATAGGAGAGCTACTGATTTTTTTGAGTTGATTTTGTATCCTGCAACTTCACTGAAGGTGTTTATCAGCTGTAGAAGTTCTTTGGTAGAGTTTTTGGGGTCACTTATGTACACTATCATATCATCTGCAAATAACGAAAGTTTGACTTCTTCCTTTCCAATTCGAATACCCATGATCTCCTTATTTTGTCTTAGAGCTATTACTAAGACTTCAAGCACTATATTAATGCGATATGGCGACAGTGGACACCCTTGTCTTGTTCCTGATTTTAGAGGAACCGCTTTGAGTTTCTCTCCATTTAATTTGATGTTAGCTGTCACTTGCTATATATTGCTTTTACTATACTTAGATGTGATCCTTTTATCCCTAATCTCTCCAAGACCTTTATCATAAAGGGGTATTGAATTTTGTCAAATGTTTTTCAGCATCTAATGATATTATCATATGGGTTTTTTTTTCTTTCAGTTTATTTATATGAAGGATTACATTGATAGATTTTTGTATGCTGAACCTGCCCTGCATCTCTGGGATGTTTGCTTTGTTACCGAGTATGTGATCAATTTTCGAGAATGTTCCATGAGATGCTGAGAAGAAGGTATATTCTTTCCTGTTTGGGTGGAGTGTTCTGTAGATGTCTATTAAATCCATTTGATTCATTACATCTGTTAGTTCCCATATTTCTTTGTTATGTTTCTGTCTGGTTGACCTGTCCATTGGTTAGAGAGGAGTGTTGAAATCTCCTCCTATTAGTGTGTGTGGTTTGCTGTGTGCTTTGAGTTCTAGTAATGTTTTCTTTACATATGTGGGTGCTTTTATATTAGGGGCATTGATATTCAGGATTGAGACTTCATCTTGTTGAATATTTCCTGTTATGAGTATGAAGTGTCCATCTCCATCTCTTCTGATTGATTTTAGTTTGAAGTCGATTTTTTTAGATATTAGTATAGCCACACCTGCTTGTTTCTTAGGGCCGTTTGATTGAAAAACCTTTTCCCAACCCTTTACTCTGAGATGATGTCTGTCTTTGTGGTTGAGGTATGTTTCTTATAAACAGCAGAATGTTGGATCCTGTTTTTGTATCCATTCTCTTAACCTGTGCCTTTTTATAAGTAAGTTGAGTCCATTGATATTAAGCGTTGTTAATGACCAGTGGTTGTTAACTCCGGTTATTTTCTTTTTGGTAGTAGGGTTTGTGTGTCTCTCTTCTTTGAGTTGAGCTGGTGTAGGGTTGTTAGATGTCTGTGTTATTATGGGTGTTGTTTGCTTCCTTTAGTTGTGGTTTACCTTCTAGTACTTTCTGTAAGGCTGGGTTTGTGACTATATATTGCTTAAATTTGTTTTTATTCTAGAATATCTTGTTTTCTCCATCGATGGTGAAAGAAAGCTTTGCTGGGTATAGTAGTCTGGGCTTGCATCCATGGTCTCTTAGTTTCTGCAGCACATCTATCCAAGACCTTCTGGCTTTCATGGTTTCCATAGAGAAGTCAGGTGTAATTCTGATAGGTTTACCCTTATATGTTACTTGACCTTTTTCCTTTGCGGCTCTTAATATTCTTTCTTTATTCTGTATGTTTTGTGTTTTGATTATTAT